>JMFS01119322.1:0-10573 GCA_000699545.1 Podiceps cristatus | reverse complement strand
AAGCGGGCAGCGATGCTCGTGGGAGGACACAGCCCCCCGGGCAGGAGCTGCGGGGAAGCGGGATGGGGAGGAAGCCGTCCCACCCATACATCCCCACCGATGGCTGCTGTTTGTGTTGAAGGTCCAACAGGGTGGCCCAGCACGAGGTGGAGAGGGACCTGGCCAACAAGCAGGCGGCCCACCGCATCGACGACAAGTGCCACCACCTGAGGAACACCTCCGACGGCATCAGCTACTACCGAGGGGTGGAGCGGGTCGATGCCACGTGAGTGCACACCGGGCAGCAGGCGAGTGCCGAGCCATCCCGGGATGCACGGTGCCTCTCCCTGGCAGGGAGCGGGTTGTCCCCAGCCCACCGTAAAGGCTGCATCTCTGCATGGCGTGTCCATCCCGCCTGGAGACACCCACCTCGGAGTGGCCATTTCTCTCTGCTTACCATAAAGCGAGCACAACCCTCTGCTTTCAGTTGGATGCCGATCAGCCGGAGGGTGAAAGCGAGTCCCACCTAATTAAGCGTTATATCAGGGTTCAGAGATCATCCTGAAAATGAATTCAGTTCAGCACCTCTGCACAGCTCATTAAGTTTATGCATATTTTCAGAGATGTGTCAGTGCTTGCCTGAGTGCTCTTCATTGACGTCAGGTCGGTTCACCCCTGCATGGAGAAGGCCTGGCAGGGAGCCGAAATGACGCAGCAGATAAAGAAAGAGAGAGTATGGTCCTGGGTACAGTTCAGCTGCTTTTGGGTGCCAGGAATTTGCCTTTGGCTCTGCAGTAAATGAATGGTGACCTAAACCAGCACTCGCAGAGATATGCCCTAAGTGGCAAAGGGCCGAGGGAATAAATCTGCTGCTCACACAGACACATGCAGTTTGTGGAGCGGCATAGATTGCTTCAATTTTTGTAATGTTTGAATAATTATTCACAGCAGAGCTCAGACATATTTAGACAGGCAAATGACTTGCAAAGGATTGATGCTAAAATTCAGAGGGGGTTAAAATGTGCCGAGGATCAGCATGTTTTAAATGGAGCTTATGTGGTATTTAAGTCTTTTGTTGACCTTGTTCTGGACTATTGTATAGGCGTGAACTTCATTCATGCACAGACAGGGAATCGAATAGTATCTAACGCTTGTTCAGTTTAGTATGAAACTGAGGTAAGTATGAGCAAAACAAATTGACTGCAGTCTGTGCGTTGTTGCGAAGCCATGAATCACTTGGCACTTAAATGCCTTAAACATGTAAATATGAGGTCTGATTAAAATCTCTATTTTTCTGGGGGCATCTTTTGTTTGTCTGAGCTTTCATAAGTATCACAGTTGTCATGAACATGTCACCATTTGATAAGCCTTATTGAACAAATGGTGTCCAGATGTCTTACTTGCCTGTGGTCAAACCAAGAGCATAGATTTAATCTACATTTAATCCACACTGCTCCCTGGCAGGGTCCATGCCTGCCCATGGCCGGCTTTAGCTGCACAGGCTTACTGGGGACCTCTCCTTCCTCCCCCCCAGGATCTCAGTGCCAGAGTCATGGGCCAAGTTCACAGACGGCAACATCCTCCGCTCCCAGAGCGAACGGGCGGCCTCCACCAAGCTGCGGGACAACATCGAAAACCTGCTGGTGGTGACGGCCAACGAAATGTGGCACCAGTTCAACAAGGTGAACATCGCTTTCACCAACCGCATCGCCGAGATGGCCGACGCCAAGAGCAAGATTCAGACCCACTTGGCCAAGGTAGCCTGACCCCGCCCCCCCCCCCAGCCCCCTTCGCTGTGACACTGTCACTTCCCAATGACACCTCCAAAATGGGACACTCCGTGCAGAGGAACGGTCGCTGCAAGAAGCTGGTTGTAGTGTCATTTTCCGTTTGAAACTCCAAATCCTGGGGATTTTCTTCTTGGAGCAGGATGAGTTGGCACTGTAACTTCATCTCGAGGGATACTCTATTTTGCTAGTGCCTCCTAGCTAACACCTGGGAGCACAGGGATTTCCAGCAGAAAATGCCAAGGCTGGTTGTGTCTCCTGGTAGTTATTTCAGAAGCGCTGGCTGCCCTGCAGAAAGTCTTTGCTGGGCCCCTGCTGGGGTGCCTGCCAGGGGGGTTGCGGGCTCGCTTCTCCTCCAAGGACGGGTTCAGCTCAGTGCTCTGTGTTTGCGGCACAGGTATCTGCGTGCCTCCTGCATTGCTCTGCCAAGCAGAGTAAGTGGAGATCAGTGATGGGCACCTGGCTCAGACCAGTGGGTCTCATGGAAAGCTTCCTGAAAAGTGCTCGGTGGAGTATTGATTGAGTGGAGACTGGGCTTGCAGCACGGCGGGCAGATGCTATGTCCTAAAATGAAGCCGCATTAAAAACCTTCCCTCTATTAGTTGCTATTGATGGATGATCAGTTGCTGCAAGGAGTAGTTTAGAGAAGCTGGTAATTCAGTAGATCCATCACTGCTCCAAAACCTCCTCTGATGTGACAGCAACAGCAGAGACAGGCTTTTCCCTGAAGAGAAATGGCTGCTGAATCTGTGCCTCGATATGTGGCAGAGTGACAGTGGTCCGAGCCCAGGGTCTGCTTATTGAACTTGTTTCTGTCTGCGGACAGATGGGAGAAAAGGGCAATGATGTGGTCACTCGAGAATGTATGTTTTAATTTATGCATGTGTTTCTTTTTCATGCCAGACACTGCAGGAAATCTTCCAGATTGAGATGAACATAGAAACCATCCGAAAGGCCATTAGGGACAAAGGGCCTCCGTTAAAAGTGGCTCAGACCCGGCTGGATGAGCGCACACGGAGACCAAACATGGAGCTGTGCCGGGACACTGCCCAGCTCCGGTGAGGCGGGAGCGCGGGGCTGGCGGGTCCTTGAGGATTCGCTGGTGGTAGCACTCAGGAGCATCACTTGATGACAAAATTAATCATGTTTCTTTTTCTACATAGTCCTTCCATAAGGAAGGCCTTTTAGATATAGTTATATTTTGCTATAATCAAAAGCACTGAGCAGGTATGCCAGCCTTCGGGTGCTGGGAGAGCTCTGCACCCACGAAGGAGGCTGCGCACCATGGCTGGGTACAGCCCAGCGGTTGCATGTGCCCAGTTTTGAAGGACAAGCCCTTTGCTTTCCACCAGGCTCATGCTGAGAGCGTTATCTCCTTCCTTTTGGGTAACTGCAAGAAAGGGTGCCCCAAAAGGAGAAGCAGTAAGGGCTGTCCTCCCCTCCCCTGGGACACTGGAAATCCTTTCAGAGACACAGTGAGCTCTTTGGGACTGAACCCAAGGGGCTGTGGAGGAGCAGGCTGCCCCACAGCGCCTGGCAGCACCGCGGTGAGGCACCCTGAACCTCACACCCCGTCCTGGGAGCCCTCTGAGCACAACTCCATGTGAAGCCTTTTAAAAGCGATTTAAACCCAGCCCCAGAGCCTGTTTAGCATCTTGCACGCCATCCTCCACTCAATTCACATTCAAGTTTAGTCTCTCCCAGCTGTCCTGTTTTGCTGTGTGTGCATCCGTGAGTGTGGCGAGGACACTGCCCAGGGAAATCCAGGAGGGTGAACCAACAAACCCGCAAAACCAAACAGGAACAGGAAACCAGAGCTGGTCGTCCCTCCTCTCGGCAGCACAAGCTGCTCCAGGAGATGCAGCTACGCATCTCCAGAGCCTTAGAGCAAACCTAACCATTCCTAACCATTCCTAACCATTCCTCTTGAGGTCCAGAGTTGCTTTGCCCTCGGCTTTAATCACAGAATCACTAAGGTTGGAAAGGACCTGTAATATCATCAAGTCCAACCATCAGCCAACCCCACCCTGCCCGTTAAACCATGTCCCACAGTGCCTCATCCACACGTTCCTTAAACACCTCCAGCGAAGGCGACTCCACCCCTCCCTGGGCAGCCCCTTCCAACGCCTCACCACTCTCCCACTAAAGACATTTTTCCTAATATCCAGTCTCAACCTCCCTGGCCGCAACTTGAAGCCATTTCCTCTCGTCCTGTCATGCATCTGCCAGAAACGGGGGGTCTGAGTTAGTCTGAGCATGCTGGAAGGTGAAATCTTGTGCCAAGGGGCCCGTAGGCAACACCGTGCTAGAAACCACCCCTGTGCCGGGACCATTAACGGGAGTTTCTTGCTGTTTTCCAGCCTTGTCAATGAAGTCCATGAAATCGATGAGACGATCCAGAGCCTTCAGCAGCGGCTGAGGGACGCCGAGGACACTCTGCAAATGCTGGTTCATGCCAAGTCAGTCTTGCAGCACGACCTGGCCGTCAAAGCCAACTCGCTCTTCATTGACCAGGAGAAGTGCATGGGGATGCGCAAGGCCTTTCCCAGCACTGCGCGGCTGGTGGGCTACGTTTAGGCTGGGCTCAGCTGAACTCACAGTATCTGCTGTGGGAGGTGTTCCCAGTTTTGCTAAGATGCTTTGAAAACACATGACTTTTCCTTCCAGATGAGGACCCTGAGTAGAAATTAAATGATCATTTTGTGCGTTACGTGGTCTACAGGGATTTTTTTCATCCTTTGGTGTTTCTTTTTCCACATCCCGTATGCGACTAAGAGTAAATCCACCCACATTCCTACCCTTTCCTACCCTGTGGTTTTAGGAGAAAAACTGTCGTGTCTTCCTCCTTTGAGTCTGTCTGATGAGGAAAAAGCACAAGGGGAAGTAAAGTTAGTTGTCAGAGTAATTAGCTGTTGCCATCCATAATGTATTTTTAATGGTGCAGCAGGAGAAACATGACCTATCCCATAAAGCGTTGCAGTATCTTCCTTTCCTAAATAGAAAAACTTGCATTTTAAGTTGATTTCTAATGATAATTTTCTTGCTTTTGAAAAATTTTAAATGTCATCTAAAATGTTCATGCTCGGGTTCTTAAAATGAGGAAGTACCTTCAACCAGATAATTGAAGAAAATGCTGTGGTTTTGATTTTGGTGAGTATGGGTTGGTTCCTAATTTAAACTCTTGCATGCAGTTTGGTGGTGGAAACACCAAAGCACTTTGAAGATAAAGAAATGAATCAGGCACCCTGACTGTCATGGTGCCTGCTCTCTTGCTGTAAGTCTTACCGAGTATTTGAATTTTGGGAGGAATAATACTTTAATCAATCTGAGGTTCAGGGTTAAAGTCACTTTGCAAATTGTCTCCTTAGACATTCTTGAATGTTTTAACCGAAGCGGAGTTGAGCTCAGTCTAAAGCCCATAGGCACCAAGGATCCCAAAGGAGCAGAAGCTCAGGTCCCTCCTCCCTTGGGAAGCCAGGCCATGGACCTCCTGGCCCAGGGTGAGGGCTCTCGGGAGCTGAGAGCATCTTTTCTTGTCTCGCATCCCCAGATGACTCCACCCCATGGAGACCCGCTCGCTCTCCCTGGGTCTCCGCTCCCTGGTTGCTCCGCTCTCCCAGGGCAGCCCCTGAGAGCTGTAACCTGTGCCGAGGTCCTGCCCTGGCCACAGCATCTTGGCAGGATCTCTCTTCACATCAGCAGTTCTAACCAGGAAACAATTGTCTTTTTAGCATTTTTTTTTTTCCTTACTAGCACTTTTGTCTCACGGAGACTAAAAATAGGTTTCCTCGATTTTGTGTGTGTCTTGGAGCCAGAGTCCAGCAGGGACAGCAGTCAGCCTTTCAGAAGAGAAGATACAACCGTAACCAGGAAAAACTGTCCAGCTCATCACACCTTTCTCCATTTATCTCCCTCCCTGAATACATCAACAGTGTGCTGAACTCACAGGGACGGCCAGTTTTGTCGGCGTCCTGCCTAGCCTGCATGCTGCTTTGTGCCGTTACTCTCCCCGTGGTCCTTTACCGAAGACGTTCACAAGCTCTGGTGATTCTGGCTGCTCCGTTGTCGTGAAGCCCCGTTCCAGATGGCAGGTTTGCAGGCAGAGCCGCCTCGGGAATTTGTCCCAGCTGAACGCTGGGAAGTGGGGGCACCCACAGTCCCGTTCTGAAAGGCTTTTCAGTAACTTGGGTGAAGTCCTGGCATCAGCAACACCTTCACATTCATTTCACTTCCACCTTCACTTTTGGGTCACATAAAAAAATATCCGAGCCCTGTTTTACTGCGAGGGCACACAGAGAGCAGTCAGCACCCAAACTCTCCTATTTTCTCCAATTTTGCTTTCAGAGCACCCCAAACACTCATCTTTCCCACCAGCCCAACTCCTTTAAGGCTTTCTCCTAGTTGACTGTGTTTACATGGTGTCGCAATCACCCAACTCTAAATATTCTCTTGCCGTCCTACCCTCTCGATGCTTCTTTATACAATATTGGCAATGCATTTCTTTCCTCCATTTGAGCCATGACCAGAGGAATTTTGGTTGCAGCTTCTCTAATTTCTTTCACAAATACTTTCCGCTTTCCTGCAGCAGATTTCCCAGACATTAGAGAATTCCCAGGTCCCTTAGGGGGTTCATTCTCTCCACGGCAGTTTTCCATAAGTCAACAATCTGGATGTTACTTCTTCTGGTAGCAGATATGCTAAAATACACACACACACACCCCCCAAGCACTTTGATTGTCTAATCCTACGTGTGCTCGAGTCTTTTTTTCACCCCTCTCACTATGCGCGTCCCACAACAGGAGCCAGCCCAGCCACAAAACTCCTGTAAAATGGGTCTCCGGGAGAGGGTTAGAGGTAAAATTCCAATAGACACGTGGCTTGTGGCAGGGCTTCCTCCCCTGACTGAGCTGCTGGGGAGCAAAGCTGCTCAGCCCCATCACCGCAGGGTTGCTTTGGGGCTGCAGCCCAGCAGCCTCTCTCTTTGATGTATCCCAGGCGCATTAAGCAACTGCCCTGCCTTCCTGCTCCTGATCCGCGAGATGCCTTTGCTTTCCTTCCGTTAAACGATTTGCTTTCGCTTCCAGACAGTAGCCCCGGCTGCCCCGGCTGCCTTTCTGCCCTGATGTGATGTTCCTTTTCTTTAAATACCTTCAGTCTGAAGAAGGATGTGCCTGTTTTTATCGCTGCTTATTGCCGGCTTTATCAGCCAAGTTGCTGAGAAAGAGCTTGTGGACATTCCTTTGCATCCCACGGGCATATTCCCACCCTCCTGCACCATTCCAATAAACCTGACAGAGCTGGGTTTGTAAACTAATTGTTTACTGACTGGGGGAAAGGAAATAAATGAATAAAACCAGGACAGCTTTGCTTCATGCAAACTAAGCTTCGTGTCAGCCCTGGATCCAGTCGGACAGTCAAGACCAGTCTATCGAGCAGCTGATGAGACAGGAGGCTTGCGTGGTTTTGTTGCCTAAGAAAAGAAAAATCATTGAATGTCCCTGAAGGAGTCTGATAGGAATTAGGGTGAAATAAAAGCTTGCCAAAAAACATGTTAACAGTATATTGCATAACTAACATAGATTATTATGCCTGAAGGAGAGAGAATTCCCCAAACAATGTCAGCAGTCAGAAAAAAACCCAAACTCATTGCTATAATGAAAAAAAAAATTTAAAGGGAGAAAATTTGGCAAAATGCTAAGGAAAATTTGGGCAGTGTAGGAGCACAGGAATGGCTGTGCTGGCTCGGACCAAAGTCCAGTGAGCCCCAGATTCGGCCTCTGACGGAGCCAACAGGAGGTACTTAGATAAAAGCACCAGAAGAAGGCAAGCACCCTGTGATACTTTCCCAGTCTACTTTCCCAGCTTCCAGGAATTAGTATCTCAAGGACTTCCTGAGCTGACAGGGCTGTCTTTGAATTTAATATCCCCCAATGGATTTGTTTCACATGATCTTGTTCCAGTTGTTCTTCGAGCCCATGCAGACTTGCAGCATCTGCTGTGTCCCTCAGCAGGGAGCTGCAGGGGACGGAGCATCGTCACGCTCTGAGCGTCGGCGGCCGCTCCTGGGACCCTGGAGGAGACTGAAAAAGGGGCCAGACCTGGGACTGCTGAAGTCAAAAGTCTAAACCTCAAGAGCTTGGGCAAAAAGGTAGCTCAAAGCTGGTTTAGATCTGGATCCTCTGTAGGTTCAACACGGGAGCTCGCAGAGGGTTGGCTCCTTTCTATGCTGTCAGCAGATGAGCACAAATCATCATTTTGGAATTTATCTGGGTACGTCCTGACACGGAGTCACATCCTATCTGGGAACCTTGGATGGGTTTTTTGGTTTTTGGAATCAGTGGGTAAATTTCAGTTTCATTGAAGCCAGTAGGATTTTCTCCGGTGATTTCCGCTGACTCTATCAGCAATGACAACTGTTGATTTTTTTTTGAAGGTGGTTTTTGGGCGGGAATGCAGGCAGGACTAAAATATTGTACAAACTCTTCTTGGTTTGGTGGAAAACAAATGTCAGGGAAAGTAAATAAATGTCTCCAAGACGTATTGGACCTCTCGTTTGAAAAGTTTGCTGGATGTAAATGTCTCCCCTTCCATCTTTTTTCTGCTTGAAATGGCTTTTCAGATAGCCATTCCACCGGTTTTATCAGAAAAGGTAAAACCCACTCTCTCGGTGAATTTTGTTCCAAACAGCATCCTACGCTGGAGAAAACGCCCGTTGCCCTTGCGGCCCTGCCACGGGCAACCGCGTGGCTCAGACCCTGGCAGCCCTCGGAGCCCCGCTCTCCTTGCCAGCTGGGGACGTGCCCTCAAGGTGGGCAGCCCAGCCCTTCAGCTGGAAATACTTAGTTACTTCTGTATGTGCATTTAGACATACATACACATGGGCACTGGCTGGGGGAGCACTATAGGTTCTCCGTGAAATGTGAGTCAAACCATACACCGCTCTCCTCCTTTCCCTGGTCGCACAGTTGTTTGAAACCGGGATTTTTTCCCCGTTGTTCTGTTCCCAGCCCCACGCGGGCAGCGGGCTCGCTGATGGCAGTGCTGACTTCTGCCCCTTCCCCTTGGCATTTCAAATCCTCCGCTGCCAATGGTCTCGCTCACCAGGGTAGAGAACAGGAAGCGAGTCCCCAAAATTGTGGTGACAGAGCAAAATCTTGCGGTTAAATGAGTTCATCCGCAAGAAGGCATAGAGAAAATCTTGTCTTCTTGTGTTGTTTGAAAATGCTTGTTTTAAGAGCAGTTTCGCTCACCTGGCCCGGGGCTGGCGCCGGGAAGGGGATGGTGTCCGTGTACGCCGGGCCGCTGGCGGCAGAGCCCGTGACGTGCTGGTTCGGGGGATGCCGCCAAACACAGTGAAATGAGGCTTAGAGTCTTTTCAGCGAAGTCTGTCACTGCTTTGTCAGATTAACATCACCCCTTTAAGTGATATAAAAACACTTTCCCTCCTAAATTCTCATTATTTTATTCTGGAAATTCAAGCTGAAGCATTGCAAGAATTTTAAGTGATCCCTTGGAATAGATTCAAAGTGAGAAACCCACATTTTTTTACCACGTGTTTCTACAACCCGTCAATCTTCTGGTATTCCCAGCACAGCCTGTGGCGAATCTTGTTTGTACACAAAACATTTTTGAAATATATTGTGGCGCCTGCTTTTATTTAGGTGGTGACCACTGCTAGCCACGCTCGTACGGAGACTGAGCTGGTGAAGCCGGGTGGCTTTCGAGCCCCTCGATGGGGAGCGCTGTGCCATTCCCTGGCCTGTGCCGGCTCGGGCGGTGATGCCACCTCTCCAGCAAAACCCCAAGGGCTCTGCTGTGAGCGTCCTCGCTTCCTTGCCCCCGCTCCTTCTGGCCCCGGCAGTCGCCATCCGGCAGCTCCAGCTTTGCTTCCAGCGCTTTCACGTGAGCTCGCCGCGCTCCCCGCAGCAGCGTGGTTCCCCATCGCCAGATGTGATACGTGCTCAGCAGATGTTTTTCCGAAGCCCCGCTCCATTTGGACAATGCACCTCTCCAAAAAGAGAAGTGTCTGAGGAGCACGGGCATGATGTGCTCTTCTCTCTGGGCTTCCTCCATGATTTCTGATCTGCAACTCTCAGCCAAAATAGGCTTCATTACCCGCAGGCTACTCTTTTCCCTGATTTGAGTTTCAGATATTTCTCCAGTGCATAAAAGCTGCTTTTCTCACCTTTTCAGAACTGGAGCGGAGGTGTTTTTGCTCTCCCACATTCACGGAGGAGCTCGGGTGCAGTATGTGACCCCCCCCACCTCCCGGCTGCCTTTCACCACGGTGCATCTCCCCGCTCTGCTTTTGGGGAATGGCTCAGATCGTTTATCTGGGGCTGCAGCAGCCAAGATCTCAGACTCAGAATTAATCTTTAACGGTGGGCTAGACCGCAGCCCCTGGGGACAAGACCCTTCTCACTCCGCATTTGTGCAGCCCCGAGCGTGGTGGCTCCTTCTGCTCTGCAAGCTGGGCCAACCCACAGAGGCAAGGCTGCCCAAAAACAGCCTCATTAGCGAGGAATGTCCTGAATGTCCAGATGTTTTAGTCCCCTGGGGCTTGCAGTCAGGGGTGGCACTGGCTCCTCACAGGGCTGGGAGGGGGGGTGGCGGCAGGAGAGAAATGGGTGGGTATTTTTTTTTCAGAGGGGAGAACAAATCACATCTTTTGAAACCAGGTTGGGCAAACCTACCCAAGGCAGAGCTGGTGCTGCGGGAGCGCAGTTTGGTTCGGTGGCATCGCGGCGGGTGTGCAGGCGTGTACTGGAAGCAGGGCTCCAGCATGGCGTGAGGCCGGGGGCTTCGTT
>KL284917.1:28805-47274 GCA_000699545.1 Podiceps cristatus | reverse complement strand
GGAGAAGGGGGAGAAGGGGGAGCCAACCCATGAGCAGGAGATAAGAGCCTGTGAATAACAGGGAAATATGCAGTAAAACAGCCAGCTAGTGCTCCTAAGGCTGTAGTGAGAAAGAAGGGAATTTGGTCCACAATTACCACTAGTAAATAACTGTTCTCATTCCATATTTTTCTCCAGAATACTTCCTATACACACTCACATATGTAAAGCAGTATTAGAATCAAGGGGGGTAACCCACACATTTTATTTATTATTTTCTATTCCAAAATTGCAATGAAGAGTGATAATTTTGTACCAAGAGATGTTGGCTGCTTTGCAGATATCCAGAAGGAATGAGAGAGATTTTCCATTCAAGAAACAAACTTGCCTGCCAGCTACTGCTCAAGGGTAATTTCTATAAGATCCTTCTATTTAAAATCCTTTAATGAGATTTCTCTTTAAGAAACTGAGTCCAAAAGGAGACAATATTCTTTGAAGACTGACTGCCAAGTTTTGAGACAGACTAGAGGAAGTACTCAAATTTCACTTAGGTGAGGTAAACTTTATTAATTCTTTTGATTTACAGAGAGAAGTGAGCTCCAAATATGACCTAGAAAGAGAGAGCACTCTTTTGGCTTGCGGATTTTGATTCTTACATCACATCCGTAAAGCGCAATTTCTTCTGTGGCTCTTCAGACTCAGATGTACAGCAGGAAGAGAGAACAATTTATCTCACTAAAAGGCAAAATTTTGAATAAGTACAGATTTGTCAGTACTAAGATCTAGACTTTTACTGCCACCATTACAAGACTTTCCTAGTGCTTTCTATTATGCAAAGCCAAACACAAAACAAAACAAAAGTACAAATCTCATTTTTTGGTCAGAGACATGACCTCCAAGATCTCTCTGCCCTCCTCCCTTGTACAATCCTGGCAACATGCATGTTCATTTTAGAAAACACTTTTATGTGGACAGTCAGTAGCCAAAACTCAACAAAAGGATTCATTAGATTTCTCACGGGAAACTCACAGAACTATCTGATTTCATCCCAGCCCATCTCCAGGTTTGAAAAGGAACCAGAAGAAAGAAGCCTTCCTATTCTGTTAGCCTGCTGTGCAATCACCTGCAAGAGTTTTGCTGCTCTGCTGAAACCAGAAAATTGTCCCAACACAGAAATGTACTCTTCATAAGGCACACTCTTCAGTAAAGTCTCTGTATATTTTTATTACTAATGGTAACTGCCAAGCAACAGATGTCTCGCAATCCAAAATCAAGCATTGGCCTTTGGGCAGCTTTATTACTGGAAGAGGTGAAGCACCTTTGACTTTAACTGAAACTCTGATGATCAATCTTGCAAGGTCTGGGCAACTAAAATCTTTGGCTCTTTGAAAACATCAGTTTGCATTTCTCACTGATCACTGGGTCAGACTACAGGGGAATTCACTTCCTTTGCCAGAAGGCAGGCTTCCAGATGGGGGAAACAGGTTGTCCGAAGCAGGTCATACACCAAGCAGATCATTTTCCTGAACAGTAACTCTTAGAAGCTGACAATCCCTGATGCCCCAGCCATTTGGGGGGGAGAAGGAAAGCAGCGGTTGGCACAGTGATTAGAGGAAGACAGCCATAGAGTCAACCATGCATTCTCCTAGACAAGGAAGCACCTGAGTACCAAGACAAAAATAGATGGGCAATGGCAAGATTATCAGTGTTTTTAATGCTTCAAACTCTGCTAGGAAGAGAGTTCCCAATAGTGTATGGGTGCTAGCTAACCAAAATTCATTCCAGAGCAGGTAGATGAAGCTTTAACCGTCACACATAGTTCCTACTGTCATTTTCACTTTAAGGAGGAGTCCCAGCCCTTCTGCAATGACTGCTAATATCCACGTGATTCTCAAACCTCAAAATCTTGCTTTTCCTTCTAAATTCTTAATTTTGCAAGTATCTGCACACGTTCGCTTCAACTGCAGGCAGAGAAAGTCTGTGCTTTCATTCTGAATATTCTGTAGATTTTTTTTATTCTGGCAATCTTGAGTTGGAGGTAGAACAATAAATCTTTTAACACTTCAGGCAATAGTCATCAATCCATGCACAAGATTTCTCTTGCACATTGCAGGGCTAGCACCAGGCTTCTTAAAAACAAACCAACCAACCAACCAACCCACCCTATCCATATCAAAAAGGTATTGTAAGCATTCTGATGATAGTCTTCATCTTGTTCTTACATTCCAGTCACACTATTGCCTATAATAGTAACAATTTCACAGATATTTTGTCTTAGATAAAG
The DNA here is from genome assembly GCA_000699545.1 of Podiceps cristatus. Taxonomy (NCBI): domain Eukaryota; kingdom Metazoa; phylum Chordata; class Aves; order Podicipediformes; family Podicipedidae; genus Podiceps; species Podiceps cristatus. The sequence continues at coordinate 45,011 of KL284917.1, read as the reverse complement.
CAGGAAGTATTGTATTAACCTCCTTCCCAGTCTTCAGTCCCCATCTTCATGGTTAAGTCCTACGTGAATAGGGCAAAATCTATCCCCTGCATAAACCTACCCCTTCAGAAGGTCCTGGTACAAGACTCATATTCAGAGCTGATACAAGTATCTTCCTAATCTAATTTCTGCAAAGGTGAGCTGCTGCAGATCTGTGACACGATTCAGCTCATCCTGTTCTGGACATATATACAGAACCAAATTCACAAGATTATCCATAAGCAGCGCTTACATCAGTAATCACCAGAAAGGAAATGCACACTTTCAGATCAGATCTCTTGCTACTGAATGTGTAAAAGGGGTATTGTTGGAGTCCTCATCGGAGGATGGCTCCTTAAACCATGCGATAAAATGGAAAGTGAGCTGCACAGTTACAAACTTTGTCAGCTGCCTCTATTGCCTGAGTATTCAAAGACCACTCATACCAAGATTTAGGAAAACAGTCACCAGGACTTAAGAACATGCTTAAATTCTGTCATGAATTCAGGTCTAGATACCCAGGAGTCCAACACCAAAGAGTATGGCAAGGGCTCAGGCTGCTACCTGAGGCAAAGCTACTTCTCTGACTTCTTCAAAGTCCTAGTCAGGAATACAGAATATAACCAGACTTTAGTTATTACAAGCTCCTTCAAAATCAGCCTAAAAAGTGAATTACTACATCTCTTAGACTGACTATAGAATGGTAAAACCTGCAACACAGGCCATAATATTTCCATATCATTTAAACTTCAAAAACTTAACAAAAAGAATTACTTTCTTGCAAATTTCAAACAAACAAACAAACTCTTTATTCCAAGTGAAATTGATATTGTGGAAAATGGGGGGGGGGGGCAGAATTTGGGAGAGGAAGCAGAAGGAGCAAATTTTGTCTTCAAACTGTTTGTGTAGGAGAAAAATAACTTATGCACATGAAGACAACCTAAATAAGTTACCCAACAGTTTAAGTTATTTTCTAAGCAAGCATTACTGTACTGCAGGTAGATATTTCAGTCACATAATATCTCAATTTTCATGCCATTTTTTTAAAAGCCAAACATACAAATTCTGAAAGCAAGAAACCAGAATTGAAGTGCTTGTAGAAGCTTAATATAGTTGTCATGGTACTAGAGAAAACAGAATGGTTCTAAACAAGTTTTTACCTAGCAGATCTGCTCCTTCATCAACATCTCCAATAACTTCGGACCCTGCTGTGGAAAGTTCATGATACAGAGAGTCTGTGTTGATGCCAAACGCTTTGTTCACAATCCCCTGTGTCGGGCTGTCGTTGGAAGAAAAAAAAAAAAAAAACCCAAGGATTCTTGTTACTTGGCAACATTTAAGCTAGAACATTTCTCTCTAAATACTGAGCATCCCAGGCCATTGCAATCTAACCCCTGAGAGCACATTCCACTTGTTTACCATGAGCTGATTCAGGGAACATACTGAGTAAAGAAAAAAGCATGGTTTATTCCCCATATCAAGGAGAAGTACCTTTCATGCACAACTTCAAAGCCCACCCTGCTGACTCCCTTTTAAAACATAACAGGTCTGTTCAATGTTTGATAGAAGGATTTCAACTCGCAGAAGCTCTCGGCTCTGACTTTTCAGGCTCTGCAAGGATTCTCACACTCCTATCAATTTAGATAGTAACCTTCAACAGCAGTAAGATCAGGTAAGGACTCAAATGTTGAAAACAGCAACCATCTTTTTTACCAACTAGCAAGTGAAATCAGCCTGAGGGGTTAGCTTCTTTGGGTGAGTCTATACGTCAAAATGCTTCTTCACACGTCAGCAAAATGTATTTCATTAAAGGTAAATCAAAGTTTATGTTTTCAAATCATATCATATGGGAGCACATTTCCACCTCTTCATGTCTTTGATACCTTCAAGAATCTTATTGCATTTATTGACAGCTTCATGGTTCAAACAGAAAAGAGGTGGGGGTGAGGCAACCTCTGGGGTTGTTGGTGCCTACTCTAAAAAAAATGGTCTTAATGTGGGTATAAACACCTTTAAGTGCCCTCTGCCTTGTATGAGGGGAATCAACCAGCATGAAAAGAGGCTAAGCAATTTTTTTAGCAGTCTAACAGAAAGGTCAGTACCACTGGAGATTATCCCAAGTTCTGTAGCTTCATTCTTAGATAAATCAAGTTTCACTAATAAAGCCTGGAAGTTACTAATGGGGTGCAGTACCTGCCTCTGATATTACAGTTACAGCACATTGCAGAAAAAAGGAAAAAAAAAATTTTTTTTCAATTACAGAAAAATTACAGCTACCCAGACATCTTGAGAGCACTGAGGAGTTACAAATGGGTGCTGTGACTGCACCAGAATTAATCAGTTCACTCGGTCGAATGGACAGCACAAGCAACAAGAAGCAACCAGCACTCAGTGCCTGACCCAAAGACCCAGTTCAGCTTGAACCTACCTCTTCAGCACTCAATTTTCAGAATCTATATATCTCAAAAGCATTCTGCTTTTAAAGCAGCAAGCACAGCGTTCAGCAGCTCAAGTTAGCTTGTGTCTCCTGGAGCTTTCAGTTTCACTACTTGGATCAGAGATCACTGCCTGAAGAGCTCCCAGTGAAGCAATCCTGTCCATTCCCTTCCTTTCCTTGGGTTTGATCAATTTTTCACTCTAATCTCATCAGTCACTTTTGTCTTCCCCACACAGAGCTGTTTTGACCACCAAGATTCCTCCTGCATCTGACCCTAAAAATTGTCCATGCATCCTACATATTCTGAGGGGAGCCTACATATTCTGTGTATGTGGTTTCACAGTTGAGAAATGCATCTGTTATTGCTGCTCATACCCTCCTCAATAAGGGTGCTCAACAGCGGGAATGCAGTCCAGATTTGGACTTTGTCGGGGTATTATCTTCTGGATAACTCTAAGAGCTAAGGGGGTATTTTTGCTGGTGTAGTGCCAAATTACCCAGTGGACGAGGGCAAAAATTAATGAATCCTGTAAAATTAACCACCAGACCTTAGTAAAAATGAATCAAGGTACCTAGACTAATACATGCCTCACAGAAATATGGTGCCAAAATTAATAGCCTGTAGGGAGCCTCCTATTTATCACAAAATGGGTGATGGATATGAACCAAAGCAGCAGAGCAGTTCAGTAGAAGTCTGCTAATTCAGAGGACTCTGTCAAGGTCCCGAGTGCACTGATGGGTCAAAACTGCTCTGATCAGCCTCACTTGGGACCAACACTCACCCACTGGTCCAAGGGCTCCCTTTAACCTCAGGCCTGTGCCTTCAGTCCTCCTCTGAGCTACACTGTAGGTATACCTGTCTTCAGCCCTGTCTGCTCATGGGTAGCACCGGGACCTAATTCATCCCCTTGTCTTGTTGTCTGGGGCTGCTGATGGAGCTGGTTATCAGTGCTCTGCCCTGTCTGCTCAGAACCTGCAGGACTGGGATCGCTGGGGTTACTCTTACTTGTCCTCCCACATGGAGCAGCCCTACTCCTGCTCTTCAAACACTAGAAATAATTAAAACTGAAAAAAGCTTGAGGTTTCGAAACCAAATGCAGAACTGACCTGTTATTAGACAAATGCATCTTTTCCCGCTTCCTCACAGCTTAAGCCCATGTCCCCTTTGCCTGTCTTAAACCAGGCTCCGTCTCTCCATCCTCCCTGATACAGCAAGGCAAAGAAACCCAGTTCTCTGTCAGCTAGACAGATCCTTCTGCAGATTGCCAGCAGACATTTGCCTTTTCTGAGAACTCAAAGATCAGGACTACTCATATTCATACTACAGACTTTCTCAGACAGCTGCATCTTGAACTCAGTGTGAGCCACAACATCCATTCCTCACTCCTCATAAAACCAAGCGAAAGAGTACACAGTGAAAAGTCATAATCAATACCTGTTACCAGTGCGTTCCAGACGGGGGTCCTGACACATATCCAGCTCTGGAGTAGAGTCTATGATGTCTTGAACATCGGACCACTCATCACTGCTGCCCATTCCTAATTAAGACAATACATAAGATCTGTTGGATCAGAACTCTCACAGGATGGTGTTCCTTGAAAGGACTTTTGCAGATTTCATACCGAGGTTTCAAAACTTCATGGTGTCGTGTTCAAAGTCTTAAAATAGGAACAGAAAGTGGCTGATAATCTAGAGTCACAAAGGCACCTGTGCTGGGAAGGTGCCTTCACAATTCCAGAGCAGGAAAGAGATGATAAGCATCCCCCCACCTCCACCATACCAGAGTGTCACCAAGCTCATTGGCCTGAATCCTCATTAAAATGTGATAACCAGAAATACTTCAGCCATTAAAATAAATACCAAATAAACATTTTATCTGTCAGGAAAAACTCTTCGATCACCATGCAGCTTTAGCTGAGATTAAAGACAACACAGCGATTTTCTGTTCAGCTTTACAGAGATTACTTTAGTTATGAATTGGCACTATTTAGATTTAATAGAAATAATTTTTCAGTACAAATTCTCAGGTCCACAACTGGTTTAGATACCATTACAAGTGAAATTTCACTTTAAAAACGAAACATGAAATCTACTCTGGTTTATGTATAATCTACACACTGAAGCCAGTATTTAAATAATAAAGAACTTCCTCCTCTTGTCAAGTCACATTTATTGGATACCAAACTGTTCAAAAGCTCAGACTTGCACCTGTACCAAACAAGCAATATGAACACAGTGTCTGTTCACACAAGAAATTCTTGAAGGACTAAAAACCTGATTTGTAAACCACATTAGACCTTCAGCAATGTTAGATGTTAAATTTTTGACCTTTCCAAATGGCCTCAATAGCAAAATACACAAAGCCCATGACAACTTGAGGGTTGATTTTGTTCTTTTAGGTTGGCATTGTGCACTAGCTGGCAACAAATGCTGTGTTTGAAGACACAGCGCAATGTGTATCTGTTGCCAAAGTAGGCATCCATACACCAGCGGTTCTCAAGCTCACAAAAACAGAGACTTCCTTTTCTATATTTTTTTCAAGTGGGAAGCTTTTCTGCCAATACCTTTGAGTACCTTTTTTAGGTAGTTCAGCTCTAAGGCATTTGCATCACTGACAGAGATTTTAATTATAGATGCATAAAATACATAATTAAAATTCAAGTACCTGTTCCTCCTCAGCATGGAGATCTGATTTTGCCTTATGTCTGAGAAACAGCTGAAAGGTTGAATATTCAGAGCGCATAGGAATGATACAACTACCTGCCTTGAGCAGACTCCACAATATGATACTTCCATTAAGAAAACAGAAGCTTTCACATGCACAATGACTTTGAGTTGCACACATATAGAAGAGAGTAGATTTTGACTCAAGAAAGCTATTGATGGTTAAACAAGCTTATAAAGCAGCAACTGTAAAAATAAGTATTTATAGGGCATTCAAACTATAGACATCCATGCTCAGTTTCGCTGATATCAATGCTTATACTGATTTGCCCTGGCCAGGATCACCAAACAGATCACGATTTAACAGTTGGCTGTGCAGAAGCTATATGCTTTTATGGAGAACTACACTAATGCTGGAGAAACTCTCCTATGAAGACAGGCTGAGAGAGTTGCGGTTGTTCAGCCTGGAGAAGGCTCCGAGGTGACCTTATAGCAGCCTTCCAGCACCTGAGGGGGCCTACAGGAAGGATGGAGAGGGACTTTTTACAAGGTTGTGTAGTGAAAGAACGAGGGGGAATGGTTTTAAACTAAAGGAGGACAGATTTAGATTAGCTATTAGGAAGAAATTCTTCACTGTGAGGGTGGTGAGGCACTGGCAGAGGTTGCCCAGAGAAGCTGTGGATGCCCCATCTCTGGAAGTGTTCAAGGCCAGGTTGGACGGGGCTCTGAGCAACTCAGTCTAGTGAAAGGTGTCCCTGCCCATCCATGGCCAAGAGGTTGGCACTAGATGATCTTCAAGGTCTCTTCCAACCCTAACCATTCTAGGATTCTATGATTCTAATTTCAGGCAGATTGACATCTGTGACCCTGGGACCCCATCAGGTGCTAATATAAATACAGTCACAACAATTCTCATTCAAATGCTACAACAAAAGATGGCATGTTGTTTTGTAGCTTTTAATTTGTTAGGAACCAGCTGTGAACTTTAGCAGAGGAATTTCTTCTCTATTACTTAGGAATAAAGATGATCATCCAGTTTAGATAATAACCTTGGAGACCTACGCTCATCCCTGTGCTCTTGCACAGACTTTCCTTATGATCTTCAGCTAGTCTTACAGTCCTTTTGTATATAAGTTCATGACCTGTAAAACAGACCACTACTCAATTCTGAAGGGTGCTGCAAGTCTAAATACAATACAGGCAGGGAGTAGCTCAGACACTACGTTGGCACAGCTATATTAAAAAGCACAGAAAGGGGCTTTTATAATGTTATTATACCATTTTCTTTATTTAAACAGCCTGGTGCTAAACACTTAGGTGATGGCTTTCCTGGCAAGAAATCATGAATTCAAATTACTCAAGGATTCTGGGAAGTGGAGAGAAAACAACTGTAACTTCCAAAGATTTGGGGAGTTTCTTATATGAGAAATAGACTAAAAGAAAACAGCTTAATTAGCGGAGAAATATAGTAGGATATAATTGCTATTTTTAAACACATTGGGGTGTGGAATAAACACACGAAAGGAAGATAATTATTTAATCTGACTGACGAATTTGGCATATGAACAACTGGATATAAAATACTTACAAATAAATCCAGAGAGAAAACTAAATGGAAGCTTTTAACTGTCATACAGATGAGGTCCAGAAATAGCTTTCCAAAAGCTCAGTTAGACTAAGATGGGACTTGACTGTGCATTAAAGAGGTTCTATGATGTGGATGAATAACCTATCCCCATCCTGTATATTTGTGAAACTATTCATATTACTGACATTTCAAAAATTTGTTGCCCAGCAAATTGCTGACATCCGATTAGCCCTGTCTCGCTCATGTATCTTTCTGAGCAAGGCTATATCAAATTCTATACATCAAAGCTGATTACCCCTCGGTCTGCCAGTGTCCTTCTGTAAGAAGGACACAAGCACTGGGAAGTCAATTACTCTAATGACCAGATACCCAAACGCCAGCTTACATACCTATGCTGACATTCCTCATCTCCTGCGTGACCTGGACTTCCATGTTCCGGCTGTTTCGCTTTTCTCGTGCCCTCTTATTGCTCTTGGTCGTGCCATTGTATTCACTGATGGGTTGGATGCTCTCGTTCAAGGGTGTGACGGCAGCAGAGGGCACAGATGACGTGGGAGTGTTGGACTTGGTTCCAGCGGTGCTTGGTGTGGCAGCTGCTGAGGATTGCCCAGATTCAGACATTTCATCTTGGGGGCACTATGGCAATGCCAGGGGTGGAAGAACAGAAAGGGAAAAGCACAGCTATATGTTTCAATTAATCTCCCATTTCTTGGTGTATGGCTGCCTTAAAGCATTATGGAGCACGAGTCTTGCTCACTGTACCAGCTGCACGTCCAGCGCTTGCTGGTGACACTGCAACCACAACGAAGCAGTGAGTTCTCATGCTGAACTCAGCAAGCGAACCCCACCTGAGAAAAGACTGATATCCTCCCTCCTTTAATATTAAACAACGTTCTTCACAAGTCACATCAGTATGTGATCTCTTCATCGTGCATCCCAGGAAAGGTGGCCTTATCACGAGTAAAAACCACCGGCAGCTCACACTGACTATAGTGGAAGCTGAAGGACTTTGGCACTTGCAGTAAGCCAGGCCAGCATTTCCCAAGACTGAAAAGCAACATGGACATTGTTTGGGAAGGATCTGAAGTGGCCTTTTAGAAGTCTTGGATGATGTCATTACTGTAAACTATCAACACAACCTGGATGAGAGAACAGCAAAGTGGTTTTGGCACTAAACTGCAGAAGCAAAGCAGATACCAAGCTGGGATGGTCTGACTTTGCTAGTGCAGGAGACCTATGTCCCCATACCACCATATGCAGAAGCTAGCCAGGCATGGGTCCAGCTTGACAACACAGTAGAAACAGGTGTGGTCTCCCCACTTTCAAATGACAGGATGGCAAGACCCAAGAATTCAAAAATCAGAAGCTGACAAATTAACATAGAAGATGGATTCCCAGTGTGAAATGCACACAAATGGTTCTCAGTTTTACAGACATTACAGCCCCATTTCTTGTAATACCACCTCTCGAAAAACATGGCAGGCTTTCAAGGCTCTGTCAGGATTTTATTCTGTGACCCTTGTTTGTCAATTAAAACAGCACTGCTTCACAGTCAGCCAATTAACATCCTGACCAATGCTGGGATCACTCCCAGAGCCAAATGAGACCTCCCCATTCTTCACAGCAGCCCACTCTAATTACTGCCTGCAGGGAGACAACAAAATTAACAATGAGAGTTATCTGTGATGAGTTGCAATTGGGTGCAGCGACATTCAACATCTGCACATCCAGGCCCAGCTTTAGTCTTTATTACTTGCCTGTCCCCTCCTGTGCAAGTACTAGAAAGATCCTGATTCTGCTCAGAGGCTGCTCTGAGCCTGCCAACCTTGGAGCTGTGATGCTGTTTCACTTCACTAATTTGGAAGTCTCATTCTCTTGTTCTAATAAGAACTTCGCAACATGACAAAAAAAATCAAAACGGGATGAGAGAGAAGACTGAAAATAAAATGGTGACTTAACCCTTTGCAGCCTTTTTTTTTTTTTTTTTTTTTTTTTTTATTTTGGTGTAACCCTTTTTGAGCTTTTTTTTTTTTTTTTTTTTTTTTTAATCTGGAATCTTACTAAGATCTTCCTTTAATTAGACTGGCCTCTATATGTTTATCTTAAAATACCCTGCTATACATTGCACTGTGGAAGTCAAAGGTTTTACACTGCATATGTGCATTTCTATTGGAAATTAAGATATTTTTTTTTAAACTGCATTACCATTAAATACAATCCACATTTTGTATACAGTTTCTCCACTGTCAGTCCAAACAGCACCAACATTCCCAAATGGACATTCAAATCATCTCCCTGCACATTTGCTGATTTTGGCATCAAGATTGAGACGGGGACTTTTCACTTAGGCTGCTACATGTGAAAACTACACTTCCCACCTCTATTTCATATTCCTGTTTCAAGAGCTACTTTCCTAGTATTTGAAGAAAAAAAAGAATCAAACCAGTTTTTTGAGAACAAGTATGATCCAGTGAGCCTAGTACTACTTCAACTGCAGTTTGCCTGCTGTGCTTTCTAATGTACAAAGGGACAAAGAGTATCAAGGATAAAGTGCAACCTTAAAACCTCTTTCCCCAAACAACACTTCTGTTGGATTAAAGGATTCAGAGATGTTCTTGTACCCACTGTAAGTCTATAAGCATAACCAAAGTCCATGCCCATCTCAGCATTGTAAAAGAGACACCCAGATGGGTCCACATATCATTCCTTGTTGTTAGGAGCAAGATGCCATTTAGAAACCTTGTATCATCAGTGTCTATAGGGCCATATATGTATTAGAGATATTCTGAAATTTCTTGTTTATTGATATAACCCACCCCTCACTCAGAACATACCAGTGAGTAAATACCCTGGTCTTTCACTTACTCTTTGGTTATACATCTGAGTTTTGTATTTACCTAGACAACATACTTTATCAACCTACCAGTGCGCGTTGGAGAAATTCCTCCCAAACGTCAATACTACTAACACGCTCCTCTTCACAGTCCAGAAGCTCTACTAATCTTTGCTGATATCTTCCTTCTATTGTCCTGAATGCTTTTTTAAAGCTACGTATTCCACTAAGTGTACAGCTCTCCTCTACAGCGTAGGAGGCACTCTCCATAACCCATAGCTCACCCAAAGAATACTCTTCACAAGCACCACTTACCTACAAGCCATACCTGTCAACCTCCTAAACATCAAATGTGTAGTAGTGACCTCCAAAATGCATTGCAAAGGCCCAACATTCATAGCAGTCATATGTCACCATGAGAAGCCACAACTGTATGGTTATAACACTGAAAGCATAGTACATAAAAACAAAAATGTTAAAGACTTTCATCTCCAAAACATTATATAAAATAAATGTACAACTGAATGTAAAAATAAAATAATATAATGATAGCAACTAAAAAAGAAAATAGTAAGTATACAAGGTAACTTACAATATAACTACAGTATGGCCTCACGAAGAAGGAAAACTAGTCAGAAGAGTCAGGATATACATACTCGGAAGGTGTGTATGTATGGGAAGGTGAGTCACATGTATGCTGCTGATGTCAACGAAATACCAGAGCTGCTGAAGAAGAGGCAAGGAGTGCATGAGCAGTACTGCTGAGATCTAAGAACTAGCATTCCGGCCAGAGAGTGTGCAAGACGCTTGCAGGAGGAAAATCTCCATTCCAAATGGCAAATCTAGTAAAGTCAGTCAATCACATCCTTTAATTATTCATAGGTTTGCTCCATACTCTTAGGAAACACGCTACCCCATCCAAGTCTTCCACAGTCCAAGATCTCTAATTCCACCCTACCGGCTAGCTTCCTTAAACCCAGCATCCCACTTCTGAGTTTCCCTAATGAGCACCAAAACAAATCTCAGCACTACCTGTCAGATCCATTCAGAGTGGCTAGTTCTGCACAAAGCTTCCTTGTAACCAGAAATGGATTTTTTTTGCCTGACACCATCACCAACAAATCACTGAGAGATCTAGCCAGTAACCCTCCATTACCTGAACTTGGACATCAAAGCTTCCAAATTATCTGGGTTCCTGTTGCATTCTTCTCCAATGCAGACACTGGGTTATCAGGGAGATCCACTCAACTTCTTTCAGACATTCTGCAATGGCACCACTTGAAGAATTATGCCTTAGCAAGTCTGTGGAACACTGATCTAACCTCAACATCCTCCCAGCTCTTATCTAAAAACTAACCCCTGACACACACGCCTGATCAGTAGAGAGCTTGGGGGCATGTTCACACCATACTGTGTGATACTGATCCCAAGGAATGAACCGGTTCCACAACCAGAAGTGGGTTAGTCTCTGTGCATTTTGGTTGCTGTCTGTGTCCTTGCAGCAGTGTTGTGTTGGCACAGCACTAGTTTGAAAAAACATGTTCTTCCTTTCCAACATCCTTAATTACATTATTGCACTGTGGCATTGCTATTCCCTAATTCCACACAAAGCGCTCTAGAAATGGCTGTAGGACCCAACTGGAATTCTGCAAGTTGCTACATTTCCCAAACTTCTGTGCCTCTAACAGCAAGCCTTGGGTTCCAAGAACAGTCTCCACCCTAGCCAAAGATCTTGCTTTTGGATTTCCAACTTCCATGATGGCAGAGGGCTGATGAAGTGCTAAGGTTTGTGCTGTGCTAGGCCTGGCTACTGTACAAAGGTAGTGTAAAAAAAGGGAAGTTGGTTAATTGTTTTCTGTGTAAATTTGGAAATTCTCTAAATTTCTTGTGCTATGCATCAAGAAGGCCACTCCTGCAAAGTCCCTCAGGCCAAAGTACCATTAATGTAATCTGGAAACATGCAGGGTTTTTTATTTCTTTGCTTTTTTCCCTTCTCTTCGCCTTTACTGACTTAATGTATTTTATAGGGTTTGTGATTTACAACTTCTCAAAAGGAGACCAGTCCTTAGATGTGGCACATAAAACAGCTGATGTTATACAAATTCCAGGTGGAGAGAAAGTACATTTTATCAGACACTTTTAAAGCAGACCAGAAGCTCTGTGAGATACTGGTGGACAAACTGTAAGCTGTGCTGGGCAGATGCACCACTGGCTCTCAGGCCTGTCACCAGACATTTGTGGAACATCATTCAAAGAGAGGAATTTAATGGCATCCTGAACACAAAGACTTGGAGAAGTCTACAGGCACAACTCATGGGAACTGTGGATCACCATGTATAGTCTAAACTGCAAACAACTGCAGTGAGCTGTCAGCTAAGGGTACAACATCTGGGTCTTTGGGCTCAGACCAGTCTCCGAATGGCAGAGCAGAGAACCCTGAGCAATAGGCAGAACCATGCAGCTGCTTCCGCACAACCATGCAGCTGCTTCCGCACAGTTACAGTGCTGTGAGTTTTTTGGCAAGCCCCAGGGCAGAAGGCAGCACATTGAAGGTGAAGGTGTCCATTGTACTGAAGATAGACAATGCAAGTCTAGAGCAGTGACAAGATATATGAAGAACAGAAGACATTTAAGCACAGTGCAAGACTTGGGCATCCACAGAGGATTAGGAGCCCTTTTACTGAAGACAGGAAGGCCAGAACAGTGATCGGACAAAAAGGACAAACACTGGAGAGCAAGTGCAACCCAATGCCTGGTCGCAGCTGAAGTGCAAAAGCACTGCTCTTATCGAGGGGGAGAGAGGGGACAGGTTCCACCATTTCCTCACCCAAATAAGCTATAAAAAAGTGGAAGATTTATCTTCCCTAAATCTCTAATTGCCTCCCCACACATTCCTCTCAACTTGGGGCCAGCCAAGTAAAGGAGATTATCACTGAGACAAGAAGCATGAGGAGCTGTGTAAAATCCCTCCCACACCATATGCTAGATCTGCAAAAGAATATCCTTCCACCTACAGCACAGCTACCAAGAGAGCAGAAACACATCAGGGAGAGGCTGCAAAGGGTTATGGACACATATTAGTCTCCAACTTAATGAAAACATGGGATGCTGTTGGCAGTAGGAGAGTGGGAAACCCTTGCTCCATGATGGTCTATAAAACCTTGTAGCTGGAGTTGGACTGCAGCTGGCCGAGGTCACTCAGGTGCCAGTGGTCCAGTGTTGGGACGATCTTGGTCCCTATCTGCCCACGTACCATGCCATCCGCGAGAGGGAAGACATTCAGAGAGTTAGGACGTTCCTTCCTGCTAAACAGAGAAACAGAGAGAGAGAGAGAGAGAGAGAGAGAGAGAGAGAGGAAACCAATCTGTTATCTGTTTACAAGGTTCTTACAGAAAAGAAACAGCACACTACCTTATGTGAAATATTAGTCACTAGAAATTGAATTGCACTCCTTCCCCTCACGTAGCAGCTGTATGAACTCCCAAATCCCACACTTCCATGGCACTGTCTACTCAGACCCATGGTGTCTACTGCTAGAGCCATACATCTTCCTGGGGAGGCCCTAAGAGGGAGGGGGTCAAGTAACCACAACAGGCACAACTGACTTCTCCATCAGTACAAAACATTTTGGAGCAATGCAAAAGTGCTGGGAACCATCAGCCAATTTAAGTTAGTGTATCTTCTGAGAAACAAAGGTACTCTGGGAAAATGAGCCACAGTAAACAACTCTCACAGAAAAAAAAAAAAAAAAAAAAAAGCAGCTGCCATAGATCCTAGAGATGTCATCACTGGGTCAGGAAAGAGGCTTTTAAGTAAGGGTGATCTACATGGCACTTCTGTACATCCCATCCCAAAGCTGGTTAGCTCCAACTGCAGAAATCAGAGGGTTTGGGATCACTTCCAACATTAAGCAAGAAAAATAATACTTGTATTCTCTGATGCCCTCTCCACATCCTTATTATAATGCACTCAAAATTCAGAAATTAAAGAAAAGGTATAAATGAATGCATCGCTTGTATTGCCAGATGTCTGTAATTAGCTTTTCTTCATCCTCTTCTTTTTGGCAATCACAGGTGACTAGCTAGCTACGGGTTTGATTCTGAATATAAAAGCTGGCACAGGTTTTGAGACCAAGTTCCAGTGGGAGAAAATCTAGAGCAATCAGTGGAGGTGGAAAAGGCTGCAGCAGCATGCTGAAACCAGCAACTGTTTTCATGCCAGAGAAGGGGGCCTGCCAGGACAGCACACACATTCATTTGGGGGATATCCTCGGCAGCCCCCACTAGCTGTGCTCCAGGGCCTTGATCTTCTGTGTGACATGCACCCACAAAGGGGTTCAGTGACAGTACTGCACCTACTCCTATATGGGGCTTCTGCTTATTGGTGTGGTGAGTGATCAAATCCACCCCTCTGTACACCAGTATTAATAACAGACCTTCACCTGCCTTTCTTTAATGATCATCAGCACTGGTCTGATGACCATCACAACCACCTCACCCATGTCCATGGGTGAAACAACTGCAGCAGGACCTAAAGCCCCCCCCGGGATGTATGCAAACACCCTAACACAGGAGACAGTGCATGAGCCAGCTCATTTATGAAGGAAGGAGGTAGAGGGTTTAGCAGAGAAGACAATGTTTGTGGAGGAAATCAAAATGTCCAACTTCCCATTCTCAGCACTGCCCAGCCAACACAGCATGCCGCACCACTGTGTCAGCATTGCTCATGCTGAGGAATAATCGCTTGCCATGGCCTATCTTGGATAGGCAGAAGGGGCAGAAAGGTGTTTCCATTGTAACATAGCAAGTAGATTTGGGATGCACTTTTCCTAAGAATCCACATTAAAATCCTCTCCTGAAGATCCTAAAGACCCATACACAGAACCTGCATAGACAAACCCTCTCATAAAGGCTAGATTTTAGAGGAACACAGACCATTGACACAACCCGATTATCCTACTTTCTTTTATAGAGAAGATGCAATCATCTTTCAACAGATTTAAAACCAGATTGATAAACCATAGAATCACAGAATGGTTTGGGCTGGAAGGGCCCTTAAAGATCGCCTAGTGCCAACCCTCTGCCACGGGCAGGGACACCTCCCGCCAGACCAGGCTGCTCAAGGCCCCATCCAACCTGCCCTTGGACACTTCCAGGGATGGGGCAGCCACAGCTCCCCTGGGCAGCCTGTGCCAGTGTCTCACCACCCTCACAGTGAAGAATTTCTTCCTAATGTCTGATCTAAATCTACCCCCTTCCAGTCTAAAGCCATTCCCCCTCGTCCTGTCACTATGTGCCCTTCTAAAAAGCCCCTTCTCAGCTTTCCTGCAGGCCCCTTCAGGTACTGGATGGCCACTATAAGGTCTCCCCGGAGCCTTCTCTAAATGATAGGGATTATTAGTTTCCTTGTAGCTCTTCCACTCCAAAGGCATCTTGGTGCTTGTTACTTTTAAATGTTAACAATTGCTTAAGGTTTATAGAAAACATCCCACTGCTGTTTGTCTAAATACCAATTTATGACCTCTCCCCTGCCATTTACACCTGCTCCTAATAGTTCATGATGCCAAAGTACATTTACCTCTGCCCGTCTTCCTGCATTTACCTCTCTTTATCCTACTGCTATCATTCCAAGACCCTGAAAGTTTATAACAGTTGTGGTTTAAGTTTCTAAATAACATACCAGGGAATTTTTTCCCCTAATATGAAATTTTTCCCCTAATATGAAATCTTTACCCCTGGCACTGTACTGATCTAAAAGCAACAAAAAGTACAGTCAGTTATGTATAAGAGATTATGAAGAGATTCAAACTAGAAATTAGAACTTTATGCCACAAAGACAGAAAATTCCTAGTTTTACAGTTAAAGAAATAACTCAAGGGTCCCAAAAAGTCTACTTCAAAGAATCAATTCTTTTCAGGAAGAACAAAAAAAAAAGCCCATTTTTTGGAGCTTTTTAAACCATTAGTTTCATATCTTTTCTTCAGGTTAGAATTATGGTCTTCAGGGAGTCATGCTTCACAGGTGTACAGAGCTGGAGAAAATCTCCTGTAACTGCAGAACATTCCTTGCAAAACAAGTGGTGCAGTCAGAACATCTAACAACATGTTATAATATAAACGCTTTTTGTGACTATGCTGGGATGGCCTGATGTAACTCTCTGGCAGCACTGAGAAATATGAGCCATCCCAAACATAAGTCAAGGCACACACTAAAATGTACTTCCTCTTTAGGCAATATCTATCAGATTTATTTTGGGAACCCATAGCTTACTTCTGCCTTCATAGAAAAACATATATACATTTAACATGCAAGGAAATAGAGCATCCCATTGAGTGTACAGTCCCCGCTGAACAGAAAACAGAAATACAAAGTCTCTGTAGCATCAGAAGCTGTAGGATCTTCAGGAAAGAATTTTAATATAGATTGTTAGGAAATTTCCTTGCTGAGTTTCTTTGGAAACACCTTCCAGCCTCTTCTGAACCTCCCAGGGAAGGGCAAAGAACAAACACTACAGCAGAGCTAACTTCAGCTTTGACGTCCTGGGGTTGACTACCAGTCTTCAAAGAAGTTTGGAGTATCCTCAGGGCTGGTCTAAATTTTGAGTGCTGGAGTAACCTTTATACACTAAATTCTTTCCAGTACACGGTGACTCTTAACACTTGGTTAG
>KL284917.1:11834-28774 GCA_000699545.1 Podiceps cristatus | reverse complement strand
GGAAAGAGCAAACTCCTCAATAAAGGTTTGCAGTAGCCCAAACCCTGGGATTGGGATACTCTACAAGTAACATCCTAAAGCTTATAAAACATACCAAAACTAGGATTTGTTTGCCAGCATTCAAAGATAAGAACTGCTCTCTTTGCAGACTCCTGGCACAGACCTCACTGCCCAGCTCAAAGTCAGAAGTCCCTTTGGGGAGCTACCAGCAGTGACAAACATTTCCTGCCCCGCTCAGAAAACATGCGTGCCTTTTACTCTACAGTAAAAAAAAGGAGAAAATATGACTTTTTAAAACATTCTAGGATGTGAAGTGTAAGTGCCCAGTCACAGAGGACTGATCCTGTTTTGGGACCAAACTTCTATACCTTCTGTGTTTCAGTACACAAACGTCTTCCTGATGTGTTACCCCAGCAGCTCAGTGCCTCCCTCTGCCTCTCCCAAATGAGCAAGTCTAACACAGATGCCAGTAGACAAAGAGGGTAAACACACCAGTACAGTACATTCTCAGTATCACACTGTGGCCACTCAACAACAACCTCCAAAACTAGGATTAACAAAGTTAAGATGCAGCAATAGGATTTACCTTTTCCTCCATGACTGGCGATGACTGCAGTGACAAACATAACAGCCAAAACAGAGCAGCAATTGCACAAAAAGCGAGACAAAAAGAACAACCATTAGAGAGCAAAGGTCATGCAAACATGCAGCCCTAGGACAGACACTGTGTACACATGCACTGTAACCCACACCCCATGGAAGTATGCACCGTACTCATTACCCTTCTTGGATGGTGATAGATACATACACCCCCCAACAGTTCTTGCACAAAATTCTCCCAAGTGACAGGCAAAATTACTGGTGTACTTACAGTCTTAGGCAAATATGCACCCCTATGGAATCTAACACACCCAAGCACATCCACAGATGAAAATAAATAAATGCACTCAAATTTGTGTGACAGGCTATGAGAAATTAAGCCCATGTCCTCCCTAGTGCACATCAGTGCACCAAGATACACAAACGCTGGTGTTCACCCCCACCCAGCTGTGCAGTGACACAAAACCACACGTCTGACCCAAGTGCTTATGCACAAGCATATACAAACACAGAGCTACACGCATACGCACGCACGCACACAGTGCAAAGCTTGAAATGAAGGAAAAAATCCCATTTCCCACTGGTGGTTCCTACAAACTCAGATTGCAGCCCCATTAAGGGCTTTCACAGGCATAAAGTGTTTCTCTTTGTTTCTCTCCAAGGAGACTAGTAATATGCCACTCTTAAAAGGGAAAAAGGCTAATTTCCCTAATGAACCATCCTTTTAAAAGAGAAAGGCCCTAAGCATGCTTTTGACTATGGTACTTTTATACTTATTTACAGTAGGGTAAGTGGAAAGGAAAACAAGCCTAAACACTTCTGCCTTTTCAGCTGTAACACTAGAATCAGACCATGTTCTGGGAGCTCACTGTGAGCTTCCAGACTGTGAGGAGGAGAGGAGAAGGAAGAAAAATAGTGTGATAAGGGAGATTTTATGAACAGAATTAACACCTACAACCTACTGGTTGCTTTTACACCATATCTTCTCTTGCTTTCTACACCCCTCATGCCTGTCTCTTTTGCCTAAGAACGCTGCCATCTATCTTTTGATTTTTTTTTCCCAATAGATTTTTATATTTTAGACAATTCCATTTTAGCCAGACCCCGAACACTGTATTCTGTAATTATTTTTATTCTCCTAAACCACTCCCTGTTGTGAGACTAATTTACTGTTTTGCAGAAAACAGAGCACAGAGACAACTCACTATACAGCCCAGTCAAGAACAACAACAGCCTTTAGTTACTCCTCTCTAGAGCAATACTCTTTTCTGAAAGGACTATTCGACTGTCAGAAGAGGAAGGGTAAATAGTCCCCCTTGATTCACATATTTTCTTTCCTTCATTTATGTAAGACTTCAGTAGCCTTACAAATTAGAGTAAAAAAAATCTTATCAACTGATTCAGTATAAATAAAGGATCTTTCTTTGAGATAACAGTATCTTCCAGCTGCAAGTTATTCTTGTAGCCAAGGCTACAGAAGTATCTTTAATTATTATGGGAGGTAATGAAATAGCAAATAGACAGTATTGGGAAAAAGTCTTCACTGACAGGGTGGTCAAGCACTGGAACAAGCTCCCCAGGGCATTGGTCACACCTCTAAGCCTGTCAGTGTTCAACAGTGTTTGGACAATGATCTTAGATATATGGTTTAACCTTTAGGTTAAACCCTGTGTGGGTGGAGAGTTGGACTCCCCTGGAAAACACTTGTTTAGTTTAAAACTTCCTGGGTTAGACAGTGTCACTATAGTGTTAATCATCTCATTAGTATGTGATGATTAACACAAATAGTAATCTGCCATGCATAAAAACTGCCACAGAAAACATCTTTATTTTATGGCTGAGTGATGTAATAGGTTATGCTTAATCTGAGTAGATTATGTGTTGTGTGATCTATTACTTCTCTAACCAGTATTTATGGAATATCACTTCTGTATCTCGCCCCATGGGCAATGTTAATGGTACCTAATATCATCAGAGCAAATGCATTTGGTTCCTTCATATACCCATTTAAAACCAGATGTATCTGTACTGAAATTAATGTAACTGCAACTTTTGTGCTTTGCATTTGTTCTACAGACTACAAAAGACTAGTTCTTATATATACTGCCTTCTTTAAACAAAGTCTGGTTCTTACTGGTTTGGTGCTCTGAAAAGGGGGGCAGCGGGGAGGGTGGAAATCAATTTATTGGGCATAAGTAGGTGTATTGGGTAACTGATTTACAGAAAGCTTCCCTTGAAGGAACAGGGGAAAAAAATCCTATAATGGCTAATGCATTTAATTGCTACAGTTTTGCTGGCTATCACACATACAAAGACACATATGCACGTGTGCACACATACACACACAAATACTTTATTTGACCCCTCCATCCATTTTATAGATACACCTTTTACATGCTACCTGAGAATACAAACGTATTTTTCCAGAGGCCTACCATCAATAGCAGCATGACAAAGCCTAAGCTTTGTAACAGAACACAGAATGCTCCTCATAATCAAGCCTTAGAAAATGTACCCACCACTCACCCCCAACCAATTACAAAAAAGCTTCAACTGCAATCTGTGCCCACGGGGAATGATCCTGCTTCTGGCTTCTCTCTCTCAAATACGTGCACTCAGTCTGTAAATTCCTGGGTGGCATACATTACATGAGAGGTTATGGCCCTACCTTCTCCCAGGTAGACTCCCCTCAGTTTGATTATTTCCTCCAACCTGCTGCATCTTGGATCGCTCAATGTGTTCCACATAGGTCTGGATCATCTGTGAGAAAAGTCCATGAGCCAAACAGAAGAGAAGACAAGATTCCATTTCTGCTTTTGTTTCATCTTCTCCAGGACCTATTTCAAATTCCCTTTTGTTTTTTGCACATCTCCTTGTCTTTGCTGTTGTCTGCTAAGATGATGATGCAAATGAATGGACTAATCTGATAGAAAATCCAATGGCAAATTGTGTTAGAAATGACTTAATCTCGTAACAGAAGAGCCATGAAAGAGCATATCCAAAAAAATAGTATAAAATGCCTCCTGGAAGCTTGTTGCCAGTAGGAGATGAGGCAGTGGGGCACTGTTCACAGAATCACAGAACAGTTGAGGATGGAAGAAACCTCCTGGGGTCCATTAGGTCCAACGTCCCTGCTCAAGCAGGGCCACCTAGAGTAGGTTGCCCAGGACTATGTCCAGGTGGCTTCTGAGTATCTCCAAGGACGGAGACTCCACCATGTCTCTGGGCAACATGCACCACTGCTTGTCATCCTCACAGTAAAGAAGTTTTTACTCACGTTCAGAGGGAGCCTTCCATGGTCTGGTTTGTGCCAGATGCCTCTGGTCTTGTCATTGGGCACCACTGTAAAGAGCCTGGCTCCATCCTCTTAATACCCTCCATTCAAATATTTCTGACGTTCCCAAAGTTCAGAAGCTCTAGTCATTGCTAGTATTGTGAAGCTGAACTCTTTGACATGACTTTACATATAGGCTGAGTTTATTTCTTTATAAATAATGAGATGACATCCTACCTCTGTGTGACGCTGATGTAGAGCATTGTACTCTTTCTTCATTTCTGATTCACGTTCCTCCAGTCGTGAAACTACCAAGAGAAGATTCCAACCATCAGCTAACATGCATCAGACTCTCAAAAGAAACCAGAAGCCTTAAAGCATATTTTGTTAGAAATTCATTTATACCTACTGAACAAAACAAACAGAAACAGAATAATGCACATTGTGGGATGTGGTCTTCATTACAAACTCACTTCATGGGTACCTGTATGTTCCCAAAAGGAGCAGATAAGACCATAGAAGAGTTCTTCAGCAGTAGCCTGGTGCCCTGTAACTGTCCCAGTCAGACAATAATTTAAATTATCCTCTGGGATGGGTGCCTCTGGCTATTTGAGGAGCAGGAGTACTGGACAAAACACCAATGAATTCTGAGGGAAACCTCAGCCAACAAAATACAGCTGCACAAGTTAAGGAAGTATTTGTAAAAATAAATAAATAAACAACCAACCAACCAACCAAATAAATGTGATAGTTTATATGAAGAAAAAAATGGGACGTTCTGTTCAAGGACAAGGAGAAACTGGAAACCAGGTTCCAAAGCTTCAGAAATGGCCCAAATTTTGCATCTGAAGAGACTGAGCATGCCCCACACAAGAAGTAAGAAAGATTCTGCTAAATTATTGTGGATACATCCCACCCTTTAGAAGTCTCAGAACTTTATACCAAACTAAGAGATAACCAGACATTTCAGGCTTTGCATAAATTACATTAAAACAAACAAAAACTATGAAAAATATTTTCAAAGTAGCAGTACATGTGTGAGTAAAGTAAAGGGCATAATCATGTCTGGTGTACAACTCCGCTTACTCTGATCTGCATAGTTTTTGGTCTTCAGCTCCAGCTGTCGAGTCTGAAATTCAAGGTGTTCCACTTGGATTTGTAGTTCTTTCTTCTCCTGCTCCAGTGCATCTTCAAACTCTATAAACTTCTGAACAGGGAAGAAGCAGAGAAGGAGGCATGGATGAGGCATAAATGTAAAATGTGTTTGCCCTGCATGACTTTTCCTCTCCTCACAAAACAAGAAAAATTGAGAGAATATAAATTCCAAAATAGGAAATAAGAATTTTTAAGTACTATAATTAGTACAACAGCATTTAATCAAGTTGAAGAGACTATTTTACATGAGAAATCATCAGCTATCTTTAATGTATAATTAATATGCAAACTATGGTCCAACATGAGCTCTGCAAACCAGCGCAACTACCATCTTGAGCAACATTGTTCTTCCTGAGGCCAAGCTGACCTCTGATTCCTGTTAATTTGATGTCAGAGAAGACAAATTCTATTTCTGTGGTCATATATTTACGAATACATATGTCAGAAACCTTCAGACCAATTCTTCTATTTGTGCAGTTTTAGAAAGCTTCGCCTGTAATTCACGTGGTGGGTCAGGTTTGCAGAAATGTGCAAGTCTTTTGGAAAAGTCCTCCACAACCCCAGGGAGCTGAGAGCAACCTCTGCACCCAGAGATGGTGACCTGCCCCAGCAGCAAACTGGAGAGCAGCTCTGTGGTACGTGGGAGACAAGGGAAAAAGGAGGGAAACAGGTGGCAGAGGAGATTCTCGCAACAGAACTTGACAAATTTACGCCTAGCAAGAAAAAGCCTGGCTAGCTGCTCTCAGCATAGAGAGGGAAGAGATCATTGCTGCTAACTCTCATTAGCAAACAACAGGGCTGCTGTGCCCATAGCAGTGTGGACTCCTGCACAGGGCACTGGGCTGAGGGAAAGATTTTTACATATACATGCATTTCATGATGAAAACAGCAGGAAAAAAAACACTTCATTTCAGGTTATTATTTCTGTAAAATGTCACTTTTGACCTGGGAGCTCTAGTCATTCTCTGCATTGGATACTAACATGCACAGTAAAAAAGTAAAACATATGAAACATTTAATTTAGCTCCACTGTAGTGAACAGATATTACACATTAACGCTGATAAGTGTTGTAGTCACAGTTGTTTTCATGAAATATTTAAACTAAACAGGGCCCCTAGAAAGTGAATAGTGCCTTTAAATCTCTGAGTATAGTTAGCAAGCCTGGTTCTTGTGCTATATGTGGTCACAAGCGTTTTTCTGCACAAAACACTGTCACATACCCACAGGCAATAATGACCCATAATCCATGCTTCTGGACTCAGAAACTGAGCTGGTTCTAGTAACATCCCTCACACAAACTTGTGGAAAAATCCGTAAGGCTCAGAAAATATTTGCTCTGTTAACCACATACATCCTCTCCACAGCAATCCAAGTGTAAAGCGCAGTGCCGCCATGCTTACAATGGCGTAGGATAGTAAGGCTGTCTCACAGGCTTCAGACCAAGCCCTAGTGGTCTGAACCCAAAAATTCAAGTCTCCTTACACTACTCCTAAACAGCTACATCCAAGGAAGCTAAAACAAGAGAGACATTCACACCAGCCATCCAGTAATTAAAACACAAATCCATCAGCTAAGCAGCAAGAGCATGACCAGGGCCAGGAGCAGCCCTGGACTCAGAGCCGCAGAGAAAGACAGTGAGCCTGAAAGAAAGCTGAAACGGCTTTAATCTACCTTTAAAACATTTACAGAACAAGAGGAGCCCGCAGGAGGTAACTCAGGGCTCTGCTCCAGGCCCTGCCTCTCTCCCTCGCTGTCTGGTTGCAAAATGCTCCTTAGGTCAAGCTCCAACTGATTCACCAGCATACGCATGTCAGTGGGCTGAAGCGTCCTCTTTCTGGAAGGATGAATACTGGGGAAGCAAAGCCTTCTCTCACCCTCCTCTGCACTCCACACAGGGGAAAGTGTTGCTTTCTACAAATAATGCCACTCAAGAGGGCATGGCAATTTTAATTTAAGTAAAGCCTCTGATTTTCACCAGACTCTGGTGAAAACAATTTTTGGATAAGATTTCCAGGGAAACAAATGCGGTTAAATACACAATAAGATCATTCTGTTAAATTCTGCACCTGAAATAACATGCACAGTATTTGACTGCATCCCCAGGATAAGCCATGTGCACATTTCCTATTAAATTTACTGGAATAATTAGCAGTGACACTGGAACCATCATTATGTTCGTGAACTGGATTTTCTCTCTATAGAAGACTGAAAGGCTACATCATTTATTATTCTTGCAGACTTTTGAAACTGTTCAATAAATTCATCTGAACAATGAGTCAGTTTTCATTTCTACATACCTGTATTTATAGAAACAATCAAATGCACTTTAGCCATGTCTCATTTTTCTGCACTCTGTGTTCTGCAGTGCCTTTAATCTTTAACTAGGCTTTTACCTTTCTTTTCCTTCCTGCTCAAATTTATTGCAATAAGGGGGGGGGCGGAGTGTGTTTGGTTTTGTTGGGGGTTTTTTTCCCTTATAGTTGTTTTCCAGCAGTATTTTCTAGAAATACCAGAAATGCCAATACCTCTCTTCCACTATGAAGGAGTCATCTCAGAGCTAGACATTCACTTCTTAATTACATTTTAAGACAGTACAAGGTTTTAGATTTTTAAGAAAGCATTTTTTTCTCTGACATGTCAATTAAATATTGAAATCATTTAGTCACAAATATTCAGCAATTTGTTTTATGGATTTTGAGAAATTTATAAATCAATCCGCTTTGTATTTTCAGATTTATTCTTGAAACATTTTCCAGAACTACAGTATCATTTCAGAATAAGTAAAAAGGAAAAAAAAAAGTTCTAACTGACACAGCTATACCGAGCAACATACCTAGAGAAGCAGCAGTTTAACTTGCTCCATGTGGAGGACTGATGGATGCTACACCAACAAAAGAGCTATTTTCCTTGTATAATCTCCATCTCCTTGAAGGGTTTTTCTGGAACCACTCTGTGCTAAAGCTCTATTGATGAACCCTTTTAATTACAGCCAAGGGCTAAATCCATCACTTTGCACTGCCTGAGCTCCCACTACCCTCTTGGCTTGAGGTGCCCTCCTGCACCCAGTTCTCCATCCCAGAGCATGCCACCCAGGCTAGGCAGGAACGAGGTTTTTAGCAGCAATAAAAATGAATGGACTTTAAGGAAAATGTTCACAGATTTCTCGACACTAAATTAGGAAGCAAAAAAAAGGTACAAACCCCATTTTACACCCACTATGTAGGTCACCTTTAATAGGATTCCTGGATTTGCTACTGCTGTTTTGCATTAATTCAGAGAAAATTGATTGAAAGCTTACGTCTTCTACAAATAAGGCTGAGTCTTCTTATTCAGTCCTGTCTACTCTGCAACCTAAAAGTAATCAAAGAAACAGAAAACTAGTAATCAATTAACAATTTGGAGACGAAGGAGACATGGAGACAACAATATTAAAAATTAATATTACCCTAAGTATTCTCAGGGAAGAACGGTATTTCAGATAAATGTATTGCAGTATATCCCATCCTGTCTGCTGAAGAGATCAAAGGATAACATTTGTGCACAGGGATCCAAGTGCTCCTTACTGTCCCTGTCTCTGAAGCACCTTTTAGCTGCTCCTGCATCAAAAGCCATCTCACTGGAGGTTCTCCCTAGGCATCAGAAGACCTAAAGGGCTGACTGAAGGAAACATCCCTGATCCAGAGAGCAGTGAACAGCCACACCAGCAGGATGAGGAGGAGAAGCTTCACTGCCAGGGCCGTCCCTGAGGAAAGTGTGCTCCTGACTGAGGAGACGGCTTAGCACACGCTGTCACTGCTGCTCATCCTTCATGATATGACTGAGCTCTCATCACAGTATTCAGGCAGGCTTTTTTTTTTTTTTCCCAATAAGCTAGCAGCAGACATTTCATGAAGCACCCAGGGAGAGCCTTACTAGCCACTAAAAGCAGCAGAGATTGAAATGACCTTGCTCAGGAATATGAACAAGCACAACTAAGTGGTGCCAGGAGTTTGGGGAAAACAAGCACTTCAGGCACATCTGTATTGCTCTTCTGAACAAGAGACTGCAGAGACAGAGACAGCAGAGGCAGCACTTCATCTACAGCATGATGCTGTGCCATGGTCCTTAAGCTGCGGCTTGTCGACCACGGTATATGGCCGCAGATGGCCCGGCCAAGCAGCACTGCCCGGGCTGGCTATGGCCTGTCCTGCCCTAACTCAACCTGCCAGGCGCATCCCCTAGCACAAAGCAAATCCCCATACCACATGCTGCTCTCTGCACCAACCCTTGCCTTCCCGTATTGCTAGAAACTCATACCAAAGCAGGAGAAACAGAAAACACAAACTGATTTATTTTTTTTATCAACCAGACTCACAGAGGCAGTTATGCTTTAAAACCAAGCACATACGAATGCAAGAATGCAGCTCAGTAAATAAATATCCATAGGCATTTCATATTTTCAGTTTCTTTCCAGGGAATGGGGTACAATCCTGGCCATACTGTAGCTGAGTATATTCTCAGTAACTCGAAGAGGACCAAGATTTCACCCTGATCTTTTAAACTTCCTAAAACTAAACAGGCAGAGGGGACATTAACTTGAAAGTCACCTTCCCATCTGTACATTTTCTGCCTGTAATATTTACAAAAAACACCAAAAGAGTTCTAATAGAAAAAGAATCCTTCTGGTTTACTTTTGTTTCTTGTGTTTTTCATCTAAGTTTGTGCACAGCAAATCCTATCTAAACACACTGCAGTTTGATGCACAAAGATGAATTTCCAAGTCTCTGTGAGAATTCCAATGACTTACTGAAAGCAGATACTGCAGATATTACTCTTGCTTCATTACAAACTTAAATATTTAACAGGGTAAGAGTGGGCCAAAAAACCCCACCAAACAGCATAGCTTTATATTATTTTTAAAGAGGTGTTAAAAACTGAGATAGACTATTTACACAGAACTCTGCCACAAATTAAAATGCCCAGGGTACTAAGTTTAAAAACTGAGATACAAAATTGCTGACTGCATTCTTTCACTTTAGTGCTGCCAAGAGAAAAAAAAAAAAATGGTGCTGGCAAAGAATCAGAGGCTTAGCTTGCTGCTATGAGCTGCCCCTGATTTCAAGGGGTTTCTTGTTTGTGGATCCAAGTGCTGCAACTCATTTTCTCTGCTAGTTTCGCTGCATGGAGCTGAGTCCAGACCCTCTTTTTTTTTTTTTTTTTTCTTTTTTCTGGGGATCCCACTATGACAAAGTACATGGGTGCACTGGAAGAAGAAACAGCCCACGCTCCCAGTAGGTAAGGCTGACCACAGCGTTAATATGTTTACTATTTTTTACCTTTCTCACTCTTTTCTCCAGAGCCTCTATGCCTGCTTTCAAAGAATAACTTCTGAATATGAACAGCTACAGTTAAACAGTTAATCAACTCAGTGATTTATGAACACTGGAGTATGAAACTGCTATATATAAAAATTAGTCACATGGATTTTTTTTCTGCTAGCCTCTATGCCCAGTTTTCAAGCAGGATAACTGGTCTGTAATAACCCAGGATTATGACAAAGAACAATGGCTCACACACTAGTCTTTACAGGGAAAATACCTAGCATGAAATCATCTTAAGGCAAAAGAATTAATATTCCTCTGAAAAGCAGTGGTACAATGCAGATTGCTTGGCTCCCTCCTTTACTGCCTTCTGCAAAGGAAGAAAATGACTAAAAATAGTAGCATATCATCAGAAATCATCACATCAGTGATAAATCAAGCAGGGAGCCAGAGATGCACATATATGCAGAAATCTTATTACATGGCCTTAATCTGTGGTGGCTGGTAGCATGTGCAATTGCACACCCAAGAGAGCACTGGGGGCTCAGTCCCCTTGTCCTGCTGCTGGTTGCTGGCAGGAGATGGCAGCGCTGTGTGGCCGAAAGCAGCCTCACTTGAAGAAGGGAGGAACAGGCACCTGGCTGAGACCTGGGGTAGGAAAGAGAGGTCTGCTGGTGAAGTGGGGAAGGGCTGGTGCTGTACCTGCTCCCAGGGGAGGGCCCCTCACAGCCAAGGGAGGCAAGGCTGGTTGTGTAGTCCACCTCACAGCTTCCAGGCAGCACCTAATTAGGTAGGCAATTCAGGGAGTTGCGTTGACAGTATTTTGTCTTAGAAAGCCATGACAGAGAAAAAGGCCAACTCCCACCTGTTTAAATGTGACCTGTTCAAAAACAAGTCTCCAGCCTCATTATCAGGCCCACTGATGATGAGTTTTACACTCTACTCAAGGTGAAGAACTTGTTCCGCTCTCTTAAAAGGAGCCATTATCATTCAACACCAACTTCAGGAAGACAGATTACCTTCTTACAAAGCAGATGATAATTTGAGCGTCAAATATAGACAAGTCACACCTTCTGATTGTAGCTCTGGTACAGGCAATGGTCACAGTCAGATACCAAAAATACCAGAGCTTCATGAACAGAGTGTTAAATCTTTTCACTTTGAGAATCAGAAAAAATGATCTTTAAATTAAGCTACTTCTCAGAACTACAGTGGTCATCAGCAAAATGCTCCCTCAGGAAATTACTCCATTTCAATATACCAAGGGAATCCTGCTTCTCACTTTATGAGCCAGCGTACATTGATGCAGCTGCTTTTTAGAAGATCACGAGTACTGTGTAAAAATCAACAAATAGTTAAAATTCTCAAACTATGAATAGATGTTCAGATTTGTATCCCTATAGGCATTTTATATAAAGTAATTTATTTAGCAAAGCTTAAGTAGAATATTAAGGAACTGAGTCTTGTCTATCTTACATCAATGTTAACTTGACTCTATTGCAGGAAACACAGAATCATAGAATCACAGAATGTTTTGGGTTGGAAGGGACCCTCAGAGCCCATCTAGTCCAACCCCCTGCAGTGAGCAGGGACACCATTACCTACATCAGGTTGCTCAGAGCCCCGTCCAACCTGGGCTTGAATGTTTCCAGGGATGGGGCATCCACCACCTCTCTGGGCAACCCCTTCCAGTGTTTCACCACCCTCATAGTAAAGAATTTCCTCCTTATATCCAGCCTAAACCTACCCTGTTTCAGCTTTAAACCATCACCCCTTGTCCTGTCACCGCTGTCCCTACTGAAAAGATTTTCCCCATCTTTCCTATAGGCCCCCTTTAAGTACTGAAAGGCCGCAATCAGGTCTCACCAGAGCAGAGTAGAGGGGCAGAACCACCTCCCTCAACCTGCTGGCCACGCTTCTCTTGATGCAGCCCAGGGTACAGTTGGCCTTCTGGGCTGCCAGTGCACATTGCCGGCTCATGTCCAGCTTTTCATCCATCAGTACCCTCAAGCCCCTCTCGGCAGGGCTGCTCTCCATCCTTTCTTCCCCCAGCCTGTATTGATACCGGGGGTTACCGGTATTCCTGGTTTCCATCAGGAAGAGAGGCATATTTAGTGTTTCCCTTATGAAAACAAAGGGGTTTTTTCCCTTCTGAAAACAAAGGGCAAATATTTAAAGTTGCACTCTCATGTTGGTCACAACAGCTGAAATGTACCCTCAAAACAAACAGAAAAATATGGCCACGAGCCCACACACAGTGATAAAAGCATACCTGAATTTCCAATGTGTTGTAGATAACATGACATGAATTTTAGAAACGTCTTGGCTCCCTGAGAGCAGAATTTCACTAACAGGTAAAATGGGACCCCTTGTATTTCTCCCAATAATCACTCATCTCACTCTTCAGTGCCCCGACATGACAAACCCATGGGGTTTACAGAGCTCCTAGACCCTTCTCCAGGAGCTCCAGGTCAATTCCAGCCACAGCACCTGAAGAGTGAACCCTGGATCCCCCTGCAGCCTGTATGCTCCCCAGTGGATTCAACATGTAGTAAAACCCCAATACATCTGTAATCCACATAAAAGAGACCCCCCAACAGCAACCATGCCACAAGAAAACATGCAATCAGTAAGTGTAAATTCTAATAGCCCATACTTTCTCCATCTCAGAAGTTGCCACAAACAAAAAGATGCTATCATCTTAAGCATTAATTTTACAAGACATAGTTCAAAAGACCAAATTGTAACACTCCTAACAAGTTCACTGACAAACAGCAGAGAGTCGACAAGCTAAAAAGTTCTGCTGCAACTGTGAAATGAAACAATCAACCATTTAAAACTCCTGACTACACCATACTCTTTAAACTCACAGATAATTAATTTACCATCTCAAATTTCATGCTTGTTCAAAATCCTATCCTGCACTTAACACAAAACTCAAATCACAGCTATGTTCTCTGATGTCTCTTGTTCTACTCTGTGGGTTGCCCATTTCTGGTGCGTTCGGGAATTAGGCATTCACAGTTGTGACAGCTGTGATACAAAACCCCTTACATTCTCATCTCAGAGCTTGGCCTGAAGTTCAAACTGTATTCACAGTACAACTTATGTTACACATCAGCCTTGGGACCAGGAGGTGGTTTATATTAGGAATGCATGATTGTATTAAGCATTCTATAATGAATACTGAAGATACATAGCACTGGTTCACATGAAGATGCTTACACATAAATATGCATTTAATATGGAAAAATAAATATCAGCCTTCCTTGGCTGAGGTCTCAATCTCAAATAAATCTGACAGTGAACAAGGCCATTTATTAGCAGAACGGCCAAAACATCATAAAAGAGAACAATCCCTTCCTCCTCATTCCCATTTTTTCTGACACATTATAATGCCACTTTAACTGTATTTTTAACTTAATATTTTAGAATTTATTAGTCCATACAGTACACAGTTTTGTGATGGAAAGATGCTCTGAGCTATGCCCTGTGTCTGAATCTATCCTCCTCAAAGACAAATGCACTCCTGAAGGAACATTTCCATCTCCACAAAAGCATACAACCTTCTAGTGAAATACATTTCATTTACAGCTGCAGAGCTTGGAGATAAAGATCTTTGTTCCCGTTGCTAACTTCAATTAGTCAAAAAGACATCTTTTATCTGCTAGATACTGTAGAGTCATAGATTGGTCTTTGAATGCCTTCTGTGAAATAAATGTACTTTTGTTGATTTATGCAAAGATTACCATCTCCTATGTTCCTACTCCAAGGGATGAGAATCTTTTTTCAAAGGAAGATCTCTTTTCTCTTACGATGCTCCCCGTGAAGTAGGTCTGATCCTACAGCACAGCCAGGAGAGGCTGAGGGACCCTCCCTCACCCCCGACCCTGCTCCATCTCTGCCCAAGACACAGAGTTTGCCTGTCCAGCTAATCATGTCTCCCGGTGGGACCAACTACATGCTTAGTTGGGACAGAAGGTGCAGTGGGTGCACAAAGTAGGGATGGGCTGCTAGCAGAGTTGTTCTTGAAACGGCCTTGAGAATAACCTTGTCTTGTATTTCCATTGGCAAGCACGGCTAACAAGGGAGGAGGTGCGACTATGAGGTTTTGCAGCTGACACAAGACCAGGAGGTGCTATCAGCACTAAAGAGAACCAAATTACCACAGGGGAAGAACTGGATGATGCTGAAGATCAGAGCGTTACTGGGACTGAACCGCACATGAGTGCAAGGGCATCCACCAAGGGACGGCCATTTCTGCTGTGATGAGGAAGGTTGAGAGGAAAGAGATGATGACAGAACAATTAATCAGGCCCCATGATGACGTGCTCTGGGCCAGATGCAACTGCAGCGTGAGGAGGGCAGAGAGGACAATGGATATGCCGCTGCCTCCTGCCATTCCCTGTCACACAGACTGCACTGGACCATGCTAACAAAGGCGACAGCCCTCACATAAATCTTATTACTAGGACTTTGAAAAAGGCAACGTGACACTGGGACACTCCTGGGAGAGCATTCACAGCACCGTATGAAGCACTGGAAACCCACCCATTATTCCTCCTACCTCTTAGGGAGGATCAACCCCAGCACCAGACATGGCTAAGTGTTACTCAAGGAAAAGGAGGATGAGGGAATCTGTAATACAAGACTAGTCTGGCCAGGCGACATGCGGGCACCTCCATGCCAGCAGGATACATGGCACAGGCCAGCTCACCCACCTTCTTCAGGGAGGGAGCAGAGAGCTTGGCTCCAAAACTTAGCAAACAGAGACCAAGGCAGAACAGGACGAGTTTCCGTTAACCCAGCAGAGACATAAATATTTGATAGAGTAAAAACTTACTAACGGTAAAGGACAATGCTGGCAGAAGAAAAACCAGTAAAACCAGGCCATGAATAAAAAAAACAAAAACAAAAACCAACTCCACTGCAATTCAGAAGGAGGTTACCTTTCAGAACAGTAGAGGCAGGAGATTTAACTAATGGTTTTAAGACAAAGCTTGATAAATTTATTAAATGGATTATATAACTCAGTTGCCTGCAATACCAAGGGACTGGACATGCTGACTCAGAAAGTTCCTTCCAGTGTTACTGTCCTAAGCTTTAATTAAAAGTGGGTATCTTTGTAAGAAAGTTAGAAGCAAAACAGTTACAGATTTGGTGCAAAAATTACCATGCAGTAAGAAGTCCACAGGGATCAAGTCTGGAGTAACTCAAACCAAGACAGTCCCCAGTGCTGTAACTATACATACTACAGTTACATACATATTTTATACTAATATTACCTTATATATGTGTGCATATAAACATATAGTAATAGACCACTCAGTATTAGAACAACCGGTTGAGTGGATACTGGACACCCATCATGTGACAGCATGCACGTCCTACTCCACACGCTGCTTCCACAACAGGCTGTACTACAGAAGCTGGACACTTGAGAGGCATTCTCAGTAAAATCACCTGGTAAATTCTAGTTTAAGATAACTGTCTTTATTTCAAGAGTGTAGATGTTAATTGTCTCCCAAATCACAGAAACCATCACACCACAAGTGCAGCAAGTGGAGAGCACCCAACAACCACTATCTGAACTCTTGCCTCCCTGGTTTTAATTTCTTTCTAAATTTTTTCATGCATGACACCACATTATTGAAGTCAGTTTTCAGCTTCCTGCATAGCTCCACAAGCCTCCATTCAGGGAGATACAAAATACAGATGCACTGTTTTTAAAGGCTGAACAGAAACAGAGCATGGATAACAATGGATAATGAAACAAATATTAATGGAACAAACATTTCATAAAGGAAAAAAAAATCAAAATTAAGCAACCTCGTAATGTAAACTTTTTTTCAATTGTGAGGACTGAAATATATTTGTATGTATTTTTGTATCTGGAATTATGGTGCAAATTAAGTGGCAGTTTCAGTCCAACTCAGGCTGCACACTACAAAAACCACCCAGCTGAAGGAATGAAAAGGAAAGAAATCAGAGAGGTGAGACTAAGGTGGGGCTGGTAAAATGTAGGCAGTGCTTCCAGTAACTGGAATTACAAAGATGCAGCAATTGCATTTTATGGCACTCCAAAAGGCGGTGCTACTACAGGTGTTATAATTTTTAAAAATTGTAACAAAGTGAGAAGACTTGCTATAGACCACCCTGCAAGCCAGCAGTAGAGCAGGCAGCAGGCTGGCAGGGAGGGCCAGACCTGCTGCCTGCACGCCCACGGCAGGGCCCTGGAACAGGGGTACAGTCCCCGCTGAAGCCACAGCCCCACGGAAGGAACGAAGCTGACAGCCATCACCAGCTGGACAACCTCAACACCACAGCTGTCACCAGCGTCACCAGCCAACAGAGCCTGCAACACACCTGAAGCTGTACGTGTGGCACGTGTTCTCCCAGACCAGGACCACTGGAGAGAATCCTAGGATGGTTAGGGTTAGAAGGGACCTTGAAGATCATTTAGCACCAACCCCCCGGCCATGGATGGTCAGGGACACCTTTCACTAGACCAGGCTGCTCAGAGCCCCGTCCAACCTGGCCTTGAACACTTCCAGGGATGGGGCATCCACAGCTTCTCTGGGCAACCTCTGCCAGTGCCTCACCACCCTCA
>KL284917.1:0-11533 GCA_000699545.1 Podiceps cristatus | reverse complement strand
TCAAACGCAGCACTGCAGGTGGGGTCTCACCAGAGCGGAGCAGAGGGGCAGAACCACCCCCCTTGACCCGCTGCCCACGCTGCTGGGGATGCAGTCCAGGATGCAGTTGGCTTTCTGGGCTCCAAGTGCACATTGTTGGCTGAAGTTAAGTCTCCCATCCACCACTGCCCCCAAGTCCTTCCCCTCAGGGCTGCTCTCAAGCCATTTACCACCCATCCTGTACCTGTGCTTGGGATTGCCTCCACCTACATGCAGGACCTTGCACTTGGCCTTGAACTTCATATGGAGAGAATACAACTAGTGAAACCGGAGACCCCACACAGCCCCGCCAGGTGCCCGCAGCCGGGCCACCACAAGCTCCGTCTCCCCCATGCAGGTCTGGAGGTGCAGAGGACTCTGCCATGGCACCACGCTGGGGAGCCCCTTCAAAGCAGACTTCTCCAGTTACACTAGTTAGTACAGGAGACTTCTGGAGGCACAAAGCACCTAGTGCAAGGTATATACAAATCAATGGATAAAAACACCTCAGTTTAAATTGAATATGCTTTTAAACATAAACACTCAGAGACTGTGAAAGTATGGCATTATCTGTTGAACACTACTATGTTCAAATGATGAATGAAAAACAGTATTTCCTCTAACAGTCTTTCACCATTTTCTAATACAATGAAAATGCAGTAAGAAATACAACTACTATAATTTCTTAAGCGTATGTGTGTAAATTCCGTATCTCCTTATTTTATATATACATAGAGCCAAATTGCATCAAACCAGTGAGAAACAACTTGTCTTTAAAAGGCTACAGAAAAGCACAAAACAATAAACAAAATAAAATAGATCATTTAGAGTGGGAAAGCTCTATTTGAATAATTAAAATCAGTCATGGGAGCTTATTTTCAGTCACTCTCGTGTACTAAGGGTAAAACTGATACCAAATCAAATCTAGTACACCAAACACACCTTAAAAACAAAGCTTTGCCTGTGCAAAGCTACCAAGCCACACACTCTTCATGTAGGTGTAACACTGCAGAAGACAAATTCCTTCTGCAAGAAGAGCATAATAAGCGCTATGCAAAAGTGAAGAGGCCACCTGCCACAGCTATCCTTCCGTATTTCTCTCAGTACTTTTTTTTGTCCTTATTCCATGCACTTCTCTTTCATCTTAAAGGTAAGACTATTTCTAGCAGATACATGTCATACTGTACAGTACCTTACCTTCATGGTCCAAAAGAAAAAAAAAAAAATTCTTGGTAGCTGATCAGATCTTCACAGGAAACAATCTTGAGGTATCTCAAAGCTGTACAGCACTTTCACCAATCTAGCCATACTTTTCTGAAATACTCAGCAGACGTAGTATCCACATCTACTATAATGTCTGTCATAATAGAACATTTCTGCTTCCACAGCAGGGGCTTGGGGTTGGCATCTAACCCTCCTCTTGGTGGTAGGGCTACTCTCTTTTATAGTGGAGCTTCAGATGAGATTTGTAACTAGATTTTGGAAGGTCAAATTGAGACCATGTAGAGAAAGACACTGGAAATACTCCATTACACCCAATATAGATCAGTGGATATTTCACTAACCAAAAAAATCAATTCCATGGGTTTCTGAGAAGAATATTGGAACTTAGCAATGATAAATGTGGTGAAATGGGAAGGCAGACCCAGACAGAGGCAGTCAATTAATGCCTTCATCACCATGAAATATAAAACTCCTCAAGATTTAGTAAGAAAAAGGCTACTTGATGTATTAGTTACTTGAAAATCTCTTAGCTCTGAAACCACTCACTCTGATTTTAGCTCCGATACTCTGAAACACAACCTATACATGTTCCTTTAAAAACACTGGAGGAGAACATCTGCACCAAATTAAATGCTGAGAGAACCAGATTCTTCCTTAGTTTTACCACCATGGGCAGCTCTACAATGTATAACACCAACTCTGCCTACCTGCTCCTCAAACTAGGGAGATTTCTCCTGAAAACAGACACTTGCCTCCACAACTGCAGCTCTAAAGCAAAGAGAGAGACACAGAACTCGGTATACAAGATGTGCCACGTGACTAACCAACCATTTTCACCATCTTCTAGTCCTGTGCACACAGACATATGCATCTGCATGCACCTCTTGCTTTACTCCCCAACGCCGTTTACTGTGACACACTGAATTTAGATTGCTCATTCTTTAAACACGTCCCAGTGTCCCATTGTCTGCAAGACACAATGTATTTTACAGTGATTAACAACTAAATTAAAAAATAGAGGATTCTGTTTTAGCTCAACCAAAAAAATATATTTGGATTACTTTCCAAAGCTATCATTGATTGCTGAAAGAAAACTGTAGAATATCCTGAAACACCTCTCTCCATAGCAGGAAGGCACTTCTCCATAGCAGAGTTCTTCTAAACATGTTGTACATCATGTTGCATACTTCTTCCAAATGTGCTGTTCATAACTGTTGCACATGAGCCCTTTCAGTCCTTTTTCAAGCACAGAACCAAAAATTTCAGATAGACTCTGAAAAAGATGGCGAAAAGGTAATGTGCCTCTGGTCTCTACACCTTGAAAATATCCCATCATTAACAGATTAGTTAATTTTCCTGTTTTAAATTAGGTTTTACAATTACTATGTACAATTATCTTTCAGGAGAAACTCAGCATGTGTCCGACAGGAAAACCTTTCCACAAAACACTGCAGATGGAAGGGCAGGCAAGCCTGTTCGTTTTGATGCTGCTGCATTGCCTCATCTCTCTGGGGGGATGAGCAGGTCTGCTCTAACACTGAGAGGCAACTGGCGTTCACGCCACAAACCAGAGTGGCTGAGGTTGGGATGGCCAAGCCCCAAGAAGAGTGGGAAAGAAAAATAAGAGCCTGAAACTGGTTTTGTCAAATCCAGTTGAGCATCACATCCTGCCTTGAGCAGGTCCCTTCAAATCAGAGCACTGGGAGAGAAGGCAGACACCAGCAGCCGTCCACGACCAGTGGAGATCACACCCCCATCCAGCTTGGGAGCAAAAGGTGCAATGCTTCCCATTGATAACTGAACTAAACTAAGTCCAAATCTTCCCAGACCTTCTTGGCTTTTCTCTTACAATTCTACCTCCTGAACCCCCAATGCTAAGTTCTGCCTTTATATACCTAGCACATCCAAACAATATCCTTGAGAAATCCACCTACAGAGCCATGAACAGAAAGTGACCACGAAGCAGCCTGCTTCATTTCATCAAGAGAAAAAATAAAAAGCTTCTCATCAAAGCCTGCTTGGGGATTACAATTTGACTTATGCGGGTAAACCTGTTGAGGGGAAACCTGGCCATCACCCCAGATCATCGACTAACATCCAGAACATTACTTCTATTGCTCTTTAAATAAAATAACAGCTCATAGTGCTCGCTCAGATGAATTTTACTTTAAAGGTAATTTTTAATAACACACACTGATATTCATGAATATAACAAATGCCATAAGCTTGAGTGACATAAAGAGGATTTGTATGAAGGATCTGTGTTTGGATATAGATTTTTTTTTTTCCTCCAAGATTAGTGAGAACAAAGTAAGGGTACCAGATGGCAAGGACTGATGGGCATTACATTTGGAAAGCCTGATTCTTCATAAAAAGTGATGTAAAGATATGCATCATATGGTCAGTTTCTGTTGCCTGTCACAAATCAATTTTGTTAGCTTTCTTTAAATTAATAAAATTTGTAAACTGAAGAGCCTCCAAATTCATTTCATCTAATCAGTGTAAACTTCATACCATTTATTAGAAAAATGTAGAATAACTAATAAAATGTTTTTAGCAAGTGGCTTTCCAACAACTGTCCAATAATATCTCTAATATGCAAAAAAAAAAAAAAATCTATAGTTTCTACATTAAAAAAAAAAAAAGGCATTCTGCACACAAACTTTTAATGGGGAGAAGATTAAAAAAAGTAGAGGGAAGGACAAGCTGCTTCTGCATTTCTAAGAGTATTTTTTCCTCTGCCTAACCTCAAAGCATCACGTCTTGTATTTTAGCTCTCAGTCTGCATCTGATCCCCCAGTATCCCTCCATCAGACCAGTTCGGCTTCTGACCAGCAGAAGGACACATCTCTTTCCTGCATCTTAAGACCAGCACTGACCAGTCCAACACCGAGACAGAACCCGTGGGAGCCGAGGTCCCAGGAACAGACCAGCACATTCTGCAGCTTTCAGGACACCGCGTTGCTGCCAGCCCAGGTTTCATCCATGCTGTCACCCCCACTCCACACCCCATCACATGCTGACTCGCCTTACTTCTGATGGAGCGATGCACAAAGAAGGAAGCAAATCAAAAAGGGCAGACTGCCATAATACTGAAATCCTACTGTGCAGAGGGAAGAGAGTAGCTGCTGCCCTTAAACCTCTGCAGATGGTCTCTTCCCTGGTGCTGTGTTGGCAGGGGTAGGGGCAGGACAGGAACCAACCTAGAACTGCAGCAAACCCTCCTTCGCTTGTAGAGGCAGCTCTTGACCCTCACATCTGAGTAAGGAAAAAGCACCATTACTGCCCAGCAAATGCCCCTACATCACCATCAGGGGAAAGAAAGAATTCTCTCTGCCACTGTTACTCACGTTAACATCGATCCTAGTCCCGCATCAGGACACAAGCAACAGGATGTTAAATCTTTGGCTTACAATCCTATTGAGTTTTATTGCTACAATTTTTTGTAAGGAAAGGCATGTTCAGAATCTAAAGATTGCCAACCTTTCGTTGCCTTCCCTTTGCCCAGAGAAGCTGTGAATGCCCCTTCCCCAGAAGTGTTCAAGGCCAGGTTGGACGGGGCTCTGAGCAACCTGGTCTAGTGAAAGGTGTCCCTGCCCAACCATGGCCGGGGGGTTGGCACTAAATGATCTTCAAGGTCCCTTCCAACCCTAACCATTCTAGGATACATACAGCAGACATGCTGAACGCAGGCCAAAGCAGTGATGAGGTTGCTACTACTGGTAAGGACGGCTAGTAGGTTTATTTTACTGTTTAAGAGGGAAAGGAACTAACGCTGTAACTAACGCTGTCTACTTAGATATGGCTTTGAAACACAAAGGTCTCCAGAAATTTTTTGTTGTTGTTGCTTACTTTTTAAATATACTCAGTTAATTTTATTATCTTCAGTTGTTGAGTTTTAATCATAATCTGCAAGACTGTGATCAATTCTGAATTGTGTTCACGTGATATCACTGGCAAAAGACATAGGAGAAAAATGAGAAAAGATGAATAATATCCCAATGATTTAAGATTTGTCTCACCCAGAAGACATGGGATGACTTTATACTTACACTTGTGTTGGTTTTCACTTCTGAAAAACTAAATGAACGTATTTTGGAACCTTACAACAAGTAAGGAGCAAAGTAGCGTAAATACAAAATCTAACATTTACATGCTCAGTGGAAAAAAATCACTATAAATATCACCGTACTGTACACAAAAATGAAGAATCTAGTTTCTCCAGGACCAACAGCATTTGTAAATCAAGACAATTGCAAAAGAGGACTCAAGGTAAATTGGAAGAACCCTCTGATAACAACGATTCTGCTGCTCATTCTGTTGGTGAAATCTGAGCATGCCCACAAGTGCCAGGAATGGATGAAGAGGCTTCTGAAGAACACAGAGACAGATCTTGTACACAGATGGCTGTGCAGTTAAGTCTGCGTTTCATGCTTGCCAGTTACTTCCAACTGCATATAGTGGAAAGGATCCACGTGACAAGCAAAGCCTTTCTTTATCTGGTATCTGCTCTTCCCAAATGTTTTTCTCCTTGGATGCTATGAGGTCACCATCAAGCTGCAGAAACTCCTATTAATCAGCTATTTGTGAGGTCAGGTTTCAGGGTAGGGAAACAGAAAGTGCCTTCCCAGGCCACGATTCATTTCACTGAGAATGAAAATACAAGGCAGAAAGGGGAAAAGCACTCACAGGGGAGAACACCAGAGGCCAGAACACTGTGCAGCACTTTTATCACCTTTCCTCACCATCAATTAGTGTATGAGAGAGGGACAAAATTCAAAACATCCCTTAGGTTAGAAACTGGGGGGAAGGGCTGATTTTCAAAGGCCTTTCTGAAATATAGCCACCCAGTTGGGAGCTCTTTAAATACCTCAAGCCACACAGAAACCTGTGGCAATTACAGTCTGTGCCTCTCACAAAGGACCTTCTCTTTCCAAAACACTGCCCACTGATTTTCAAATAAAACACTAGAGGCATCTCATTGCATAAAAATAAAATACTAAGTAAGTATTTTAAGTGAACATGCTTATCATGTAAAAAGCACCACCAATAGCAAGCCATAATGAGGAATGATGGCCACAGCAACATGCCACCAAAAGACAGAGATGTTGCTTTTTTTTTGGAAGCAGGGCACCTGGGTGTTGTCCTTTCCCTCAAACATGAGTCCCAGAGTGGCAATGCCGGCAAAGGGCTTCTACAGTTCACATCAGTTTTGGGTCCTGCACCTGGGGAAGCGCAACCCCATGCACCAGTATATGCTGTGGCCACCCAGCTGGAAAACAGCTTGGCAGAAAGCTGGGGTCCTGGTGGACATCAAGTTGAACACAAGCCGGCAAAGGTGGCGAATGCTGTCCTTGGCTATCGCCAGCA
The DNA here is from genome assembly GCA_000699545.1 of Podiceps cristatus. Classification (NCBI taxonomy): domain Eukaryota; kingdom Metazoa; phylum Chordata; class Aves; order Podicipediformes; family Podicipedidae; genus Podiceps; species Podiceps cristatus. The sequence goes on along the minus strand of KL284917.1, from coordinate 4,921 downwards.
GATCGAGGAGGTGACCTTCCCCTTCAGGTTCAGCACTGGTGAGGCCACGCTGAGTGCTGTGGCTAGTGCTGGGCTCTCCAGCACAAGCAAGACAGGGGCCGCCTGGAGACAGTCCAGTGAAGGGCCACAAGGATGATGGAGGGGCTGGAGCACCCAGAGAAGAGAAGGCTCAAAGGGGCCTCATCAACATATATAAATACCCAAAGGGAACGTGCAGAGACAATGGAGCCAGGCTCTTTTCAGTGGTGGTCAGCGACAGGGCAAGAGGCAACAGGCACAAACTGCAACACAGGAGGTTCCCTCTGAACATCAGGAAACCCTTTTTTCACTGTAAGTGTAACTGAGCACTGGCACAGGCTGCCCAGAGAGGTGGTAGAGTCTGCATCCTTGCAGACATTCAAATGCTGCTTGGATGTTGTCCTGGGCAACCTGCTCTGGACGACCCTGCTTGAGCAGGGTGGTCGGACCCAATGACCTCCCCTTTCCAACCTCAGCCACTCCGTGAATCTGTAAAAGTACCCAGAGCACAAATACACCCGTGGGGAAGCCCAGAAGATGACAACTCAAAAGACAGCCCCCTGGGAACATCACATATGGCAGCACACACTGCTTCAAGGAGTCCCTGCGCTGCCAAAGTTCAGGCCACATCACCGGGCAGCTCAGCGCAGTACTGCCTGCCTCTCAGTCGGGTCCAACAGCGAGATAAGTTGTCTTTGAGAACTGCAGCCTGGAAGGCTCTGCCACGCAGCCACACGCTGGCTCCTCGCTCCCAGAGCCAAGAAAAGGCCCATCCACACTGACCCAGGCAGCGTTGCCTGCAGCCAGGAAACACACCGACCACCATAGGCAGAAGAGTCGTCATTTAGAAACAGCAGCCACATTTGCCACCACAGAGGTTTCTTTAACCACTTTACAATGGAGGTTGCTTCCAGGTGCTGGACTGCATAGCGCAAACCACAATCTACAAAAGCCTTTCACAAGGGGGTGAGACCATCAAACCAGCACCAGGTACTTATCTCTACACGATACATATACACATGTTAAATGAGAATCCATTTCAAAAATTCTAATAAGCATTAACTGATGTTGCAAATCAATTGACCAAGATCTTACTTTGCTTTTAACGCACTTTTTGTTTCTTTGGACAGCCACCACCATTCCCTTGTGATGTATGAAATTTCACTGGAAGCAGTTTTCATGCAATGAGAGGTCAGAAGGCCACCTCCATGCCTGGCAGAGATCTGCCTTGTTTTTTTGACCTCCAAGAAACAATGCTAACATACGCCAACCGTCCCCATGCTTCCATGCTTCCCATCTGTGAAAGCTTTTATGTGCATTTACACATGCATGCTAATCTTGCTATTGGTGCCCAAATGTGACTGACAATCTCTGCAGAAAGCAGCATTTAGGGCAAACGGTGGTGGTTTTCTTCCAGAGAAAAAGAATCCAAAACATTAGGAAAGCAGCTTACATAAAAACAAAATGTCTCATTAAGAGTGGATCCAATAAAGCTTGTTTTCCCAGGGGATTTCTGCTGGTGTCCCCTAGCCCCTTCCCTGTCCCAGCTCTACCCCCACGTATCTTCTGAGCAGACGCCAGGAAGAAATGGCATTTGCACACTGGGCCTACCTGTCCCATGTGCCAACTCCCCTGATGCCTGCTACTGATCTGCAAACGGGCAAACACTGCAAGCCTCTACTCCCGGCAGGACCTTCACTTGGCCTTCTTCTCTTTTGTTTTTCACCAAAAACAAACAAACAAAGAACTAGCTTTTTTTTTTTTCTTTTACAAATATGGCTGAAAGTAGTCACCAGCTTCCTAAGTTATTGGGGGTGACTGCCTAGCAGAGTGATCACATAAGCTTTGTTTCCTTAAGAAATAAAGCTAAAAACAATACTTAGCCACTAAAAATAAATAAACATCATGTGTTAATATACACCACCACAAATACCAGGGCCACAAAGGTGGTAAACGCACTGGAGCATCTTGCACTGAGGGAGAGGCTGAGGGAGCAAGGGGCTGCTCAGCCTGGAGAAACCTCAGGGAGATCTCACCCGGGTGTTTAAGTACCTGCTGGGAGAGAGGGAGGACAAAGGGGAGAGGGTCTTCTCTGGACCAGAGCGCCAAGGGGCACAAACTAAACCACAGGGAATTCCACCTGAACGCAGGGAAGCCCTGTTTTTGCCGAGGGTGGTCAAGCGCTGGGACAGGCTGCCCAGAGACGCTGGGGAGTCTCCATCAGTGGAGATGCTCAAGCCCTGACCGTCTGCCCCTGCTGCAGCCGGGCCTGTTGGACAGGATGATCTCAGGTCGCCGCCAAAGTAACCAATGTTGTGATTCCACCAAACACCACACCATGCAAGCGGGAATGTTCACACGTCATACGAAAAAGATGGAAAAAAATAATAAGCACGGAAAATCTGGTGCAATCCCACATCTTCAGTAGCTCGGAGGTCACAGAAAACTGAAACGTGGTGTACGAAGCCCCAGAATCACAGAGACTGACAGCATCACCCATTTCAAGGAACTTCTATTTTCAATCCTCTTGCCTAGGTGCTTCTGCTGTCCTATTTTAGGACAAGTGGAAAATACGGAGTCTCTCTGTAGCCCAAGCGTTTAGAAAATAAAGCAATAGTTTGCTTTTGGCAAAGACTGTTTTAGAAGATAATATATAGAATCACCTTAGCAGAAGAGACAGAAGAGTATTAAGAAGGAAACCTTTCCTTTATGGCATTTAGTGAAAATGAAATGAAAGCTGTTAGAAAGAGCACTAATGTAACAAAACATACCTGTTTGTGCAGAGTTTCTGCCTAAAGACGAAACAGAAGGTGTGATGGTTCTGCAGCAGTGCTAACAAGACAATACAACACGCGTTTTCATGCCAGAGAAGATGCCCACTTCTGGTTTCAGTTACTCTCAAATTAACAAACTAACATAAAGTAATTATAACTCAGGGTCTTTTGACACAATATTGCAATAGAAGCACAGATCAGTTTTTCATCTCCAACTCCCAACTTCATTTGTTGTCATTAGCACTCGTACACAGAGAGGAATCAAGACTGGGGTCAAATCCTGTTCCTAGAGGAGGATCCTCTCACTTAAAAGTGAAGATCTCACCCAAGCCTTGAGGCGCAGCGCAGGATGGCCGAACGCTGCTCGAGAAGTGAGATGGACTTTCCCTGGTAACTACGGGCACTGCTACAGAACAGCAACCCATGTTCTGGTGGGAAACACATTTTGCTGGTTTTTGATTGTTTGCAATTACCTGGCAGACAGCAGAATACTCGATAATGCATGGATTTTCACCTCCAAAACATAATTCACACAGTAAGCAGCATATGGGAAACAGTTGCAGAAAAATACTTCGTGTTACATGCAGAGGGAAATAACAGCCATATATGACCTTGTAATGGGGATTATGTAGAGACAGAATACTCATTTGTTCTCATAAAAAGCACATTATCTATTCCTTTTTCGTAACAAGTCTCATTGCAGACACCTTTTTTCCGTCACTTACACTGAGCTGAGCACAGGGATGACAGGGTATCATCATCATGTTTGCCGTGATTTCAAAAGCACCATGCTATGGTTCCTTAGTTTCCTTGCAAGGAATGTAACTGTTGTCACTACATTTGCTTCCAGAAAACACATTCTGTAGCTAGTAAGTCAAGAAGATAAATCCATCCGAGTCCAAAGATGCAAGATCATTCCAACTGGACTGTTCTATTCCCCATTTGTAGTCCCATTATTTTCTCCATAAATGGTGCACTTTTAAAAAACTTTATCATAAGCTGCAAAATACTGTCTCTACACAACACTTAATAAGTCTCATGTACTCAGAATGACTTTTCAATCCCTACATGCATTCAAAAGAGTTTTAAAATATTATTTATTAGTCCATTAATACAGACTTAAAACTTGGGACTAAAACCTTCATTGACTGGCTCTCACGTTCAGTATTAACAGACTGCAAGCGTCCTCCTCATCAAGTTAGCAAGATTCTCACATGCAATTACCAAGCAACAAGAACACATCTGTGAAAATACTGCATGGTGCTTTACATTGTTCTTCAGTTCAAATGCTATTTGATTAACTACATCCTTACCAAATCAAAACTGGACTCCTAGTAAGACTACTGAATCTTAAATCTTCTGCTCTTAGTCTAAAAGATGGAAAAAAACCCCACTTTTTAAGAAGTTGTGTAGCAAAGTGAGGATGATGTGATGGTGATGGACCTTTTCCACCACCAATGCTTTATCGCAGTTCACAGACTATCTAGTTCAAGAGGCTGAAGAGCAAACCCTATGGTTCACAGTCCTCATTTAGGGCTGAAGACATGCTCTTGATTTCTGCGGGGACAGGCACAGATGTAGGAAGAAGACAGTGCAAGTCACCTCCCCTGTTTTGTCTACATCTGAGCCTTTGTAACCCAAGGATTTTTGGGTTCCCTTCCATCAGAGGGGTTTGTTCTTCTCATGATCCCCTTTTAAATCCCCCCTCCCAGCACAGCAGCTCTGACATGGTCTCACAGGAGTGAATCCATACCCCAGGAAACTGTGGATGCTAAGTCAGGCAACTATTTTAGTAACGTTCAAGGTGTAGTTCTGGTAAAAACAAGTTTCAAAAACCAGATGCTATGCTCTAAAGGTAATTTCTTGCTCCAACTAAATAGCTCACTGCTGACATAAAAAAGCTGTGTGGCTGCACAGAAATTATCAGGGTTTTTAAGTATTTTTAAGCAGTCAAGATGTCAAGTCCTCTATGCGTTATCGACATTCCAAAGTGAATTATGCAAATCCACGGGACTGCAGCTATTTTTGTTTAGTTTTTCCTCTCCTGCTCTTCCAGGGGCGGATCAGCCGCAGCGGCACCTGCTGCCCGACTCCGCGGTGCTGAGGGAGGAGCCGGGCCGGGCCAGGCC
>KL284915.1:2221-16322 GCA_000699545.1 Podiceps cristatus | reverse complement strand
CTGCCAGTGGAGCATCTGAGAGTGCTCCATCCTCATCCTGACCAGGCTGAAAGGTTTGGAGGCTTAACACACTTCTGGGAGGACAGCCTGGTAGGACGGGGAAGCTGCAGCCGGGCAAACAGTGTCCCAGGGTATCTGGAGGCTGCAGCATCCCATCTCCACTTTGCTCCCCTTGGAGAACTGGGAATTACAACTTTTGGCCAGAAATAGGGGTGGTCTAGCTTTTCCTGACCATGCCATCACACCAGATAACAAAAGGTCAAACCCTTCATAGAAACATTTGCAGCAAAGATGATGTTTGAGGTCCACTTGTGACAGCCTAGAGGTAAGGTCCTCCCTGAGGCCAGCACCGCGAAGGGCCCGGCCACGCGGTGGCAGCCAGAGAGAACCACAAAGCTCCCAGAGAGAACCACAAAGCTCGTCGCCTGCCGCAGCCTCCGTGCAAGCACTAATTGCCAAGCGCAGGAGATATCTACAGTGAAGCAGCACTGCTGTCAGCACGGCTGGATGGATTAGAGAATTAAAATACAATGGTCACAGCTCCGATATTTTTAAATAAAACCTCTCCAGCAGACAGCGTAATGAAGAGAGCTACCTTATTAAAAATTAAATAGAAACTGCAAATTATCTCTAAGCCATTTTACAAACACGCATTAAACACTCCAACAAATAGTATATTAATAAAACTCACCAGCAGTCTACACAGTAAGTGAAAATAATGTTAACAGCAAAAGTAAATAAGACTTTTCTCACATTTATGTAGCAACAAGAAATTGAGGAAATGATGGGCAAATGAGCTAAAAACCAAGATGAGATGCCAGATTAGTAGATCTATAGAACAGCTTGGTTATTTTGATGAGGAGCGAAGGGGGGGCTTATGGCAAGAGCAGCGGTGAAGCCCCAGAGCTGCCATTCAGGGGCCCCTGGGCAGGCTGGAGAAACAGGCCAGGAGGAACCTTGTGACGTCCAACAAGGGGGAGATGCCGGGTCCTGCCCTGGGTAGGAACAGCCGCATGCACCAGCACCTGGTGGGGCTGACCAGCTGGAAAGCAGCTCTGTGGAGAAAGACCAAGGTGCTGGTGGACACCAAGACGAAAGCGAGCGTCCTCCCCGCGCAGCACCGGTGCGGCACACCCGGAGTGCTGGGTCTGGGCTCCCCAGTACAAGAGACGCAGATACTGGACATAGCCAAGCACTGGAGCAGGTCACCTACAAAGCTTGTGGAGTCTCCATCCTTGGAAATGTTCAAAATGCAACTGGACGCAGTCCTGGGCAGCTGGCTATTGCCGATCCTGCTTCAGCAGAGGTGGGCCCGGGCAATCCCCAGAGCTGCCTCCAACCTCCACCATCCTGCGAAGCCCTTCAAGAGGCTGTCCCCAAAGGCTGCCTTTGCCTCCAGCAGGAGGGACGGAGACCCGTTGCTTTGCTTGATGAACCATTTCAAGCTTTCCAGATTAAATTAGGGACCTCACCGGGGTGAAGATAATCTCCAAAGGCCCCTGCACAAGGCTGAAAAAGCCATATTTTTGTCATTGTCAGGCTGCCGGGGAATAGCTTGTTCTGGCCAGGTCTATAACAGAGCTACCATCAAGGAGACCCAGATATGACAGATGCCTGTGGAAGGGTTGGAGAAGCCTGTGGAATACTTATACCTATTTACCCAGATCACAGAATTACCTCCAGATCTCTAGAAAATAAATGCTACGCAGGGATTGGGTTCTTCTAATCCAACTCAGGCTGTTAACTGGAGCTATCTTCTCATACCACAGAGAAAATAAACTCTAAATCTAGTTTCCAGTGGTGCTAGAGCCATAATCCCTTCCTCGTTTTCCGACACAGACTCCTGCGGTACAGTTAGCGACAATTTCCGAGGCGGATATTAAAGCAGCCTCTCTCAGAAGCTCGCCAGCAGAAGCCAAGGAAGATTTCTCATGCCAAATCTTTTTTCTTAACAGAAGGTAATTATTAGCTAAATCTTGCCCAAGCGCTGCAGTGGCAAAAAGGTCTCTGACAGAAGGAGTCTTAGAAAAGTATTAACTGGTTGAAGGGAGGGTAATCATGATCTTCAGGGTCTCCAAAAAGGGCTGGAGCCAACGGGAACTGGCAGAGATGTTTTGCAGCAAGCATGGAATGCGTACGCATGTAACATACAGAACTAAAAGACAAGGTATGTGCGTATACACAATACAGCGCTCAGACGCACGCGTCTCTTCCCACCATTGCTCTTGCTGTGCGGCGCACACACGCCAGCCCACCCTTCACATTGGGTTTGGGGATCATGAGCCCCACGGAAAGGATCCTGCCCTGGGAGCATCCCACCACCCCTACCTCTCTTTCAGCTGACGGGTCAAAGTAAAAAAAAAAGTTATTTCACCAGGTTTTGTTATTTCACCAGGTTTTCTGCCTGCTTCAACAGTGCCTCATGCTGCTGGAGCGTGGCAGCAGGGACTGCTCAGAAACCGTAAGCGACTATAACAACTATAATAAGTTAATGAAAGAACTATGAACTCTGAAAAATCTCTCTTTTGTTCCCAGCTCAGTTGGTTATGTCAGTGCTGATCAAAACTGAGTGATTGGCAGCAGCTAATTTTGCTGTCAGCTCACGTGTGCCTCACATGCGGCTTTCCGGGAGGCAGCCCCCGGTGCCCACCATCTCCAGCCGGGGTACCACAGACCCACGCAGCTTCAGTCCTGAAGCTGGCTTTTGAAACTATAATTGGGATATCAGCAATTTTCGTTTCCTGACATGCTCTCAACACACCCACAACAATACACAAAAACCTGCCCATTCTGGAAAGGCAAAGGAGAAATGGGGAAGTCCAGCAGGTCCTTGAGCTCAGAAGAAACTCAACATGCCACGGATTCGATCCCACGGGCTGCGATGTCCCATCAACGGGAACAGTCAGTGATCTGACAACTGTCTTTTTGATTCCGTCGACACTCATTCCTCACTCACCCTGGCAGGGAAGCGTCAGGCTCCGGGCAGTGGCAGAAGTCACTCAGGGGGGACGGGGCGTTCCTCCTCCCTTTTGCTGATGGGGTTGGTTGGGGTGGGTTTGGGTTTATGTTTGGTTTTTTTTAAAAAAAAAAAAAACAAAAAAAAAAAACCAACCCCAACCTTATCTTGAATTTTTAGTTTCCATCGCTTCTGTTCCCACTGCTTTCCAAGAAGGTTTACCACAGTAAATCCCACATGCAAAAGGCAGAAGATACTACAGCTAATCATGTAGAGTATGAAAGACTTTTTCCCATACTGAGGTTTACATCTAGATTTTTTTCAAAAATCTGTTTTATTTTTACAAAAACCTTTCTCCTGCTGTTTCTTTTTTTTTCAGCACCAAAATGACACCACCAGTAAAACCATCCCCATTCTATCGGGCTTCCATTTGACTTGGGCAGTGCGGGTTACATAGCAACATTGACAAAGGGAGAGCATAAAAGCGTCGCAGACTTTATTCTGATAATGGCTCAGAATTAGCACGGGTACTGAGAGACTTGCTGGAGCAAACCAGCTGAATAGAAATAGTTTAAAATACTTGTCCTTTGTAATAGATAATTGATCTGCTAATGTTTGCAGTTTTCCAGGACCGCTGCAGTAGATCTCTCATCTCAGTATTTCTAAAGGCTAATCCTCCCATCACATCTGCTGGGAACCCCCTGGATCCGCAGGTTAAATGGGATATTTCGGGTGCAGGATGCAAAGGGAGCTCCAGAAGAGTCGCTCCGGCTTCGAGGGGCTCTCAGAGACTGCGGCCACGGCCCAGGCCGGAGGTGAGGAGCACGGCATTGGGCTCAGTTGGCCACTGCGAGATGAAGCACCACAGCCAAAACTTCCCATTTTCCAGAGGATGGGATGAAAGCCCAGGCAAGTGAGACCCCACTCAGAGCACAGCTGGGGCAAGGGCACAACGCCTTTGCCAGCCCACAGCTGGTTGCATCTGCTCATGTGAAATAGGAACCAGCCTTTTCTGACAGGCAAAGCAACAAATCTGTGACCAGCCAGGGCGTTCAGCCTACCAGCCACCTTTGGGTTTTCCCCCTCATACAGGTTACACAGCTGAGGTCACATAGCAATTTCCACTTGGAGCCTAAAACTTGGTGCCTGAGCCAAAAAAAAAAAAAAGACAGGAGGGCACATAATGCCACACAAATCCTATCTGCTACCAAAGCAATTTGCAGTTTTGCTATCAACATCAAATGCCCAACCATGCCAGGAGCCCCATAACCCAAATTCCTATAATCATGAGAAAAAGAACCCCAAAACTTCTCCCTCTCGTTTTTCTTGAGCACTGCAGAGGGCTCTCTGCTAATACATCCCTGATGCTCCATTTTCATGTTCCCCAGTGAAATTTTCCTTTCTGAAACATTGCAAGCAGCCCAATTGTGAAATATTGCCTAAAACTGAAGTAAACCCAGCTTAGGGCTGGAGTTTCACTGTTCTCAAAGAGAACAGCAAGCACCAGGGCAGACCACTCTGTACCGGGTTAGCTCAGCCCCGCCAGCCTCACTGAGAAACTCAGCGCTGCTGAATTCCTCCAGACTCAAAACAATTTTGGCACGCTGAACCATCCTTCTAAGTCAGCAAAAATTGTAACTCTTTCCTAGAGGGAAGGAAAAACCTGTTCAGCCCATCTGCCCGGTGAAACAGGAGCTGCTCCAGCACCATGTTCTTCATCCTGACGCATCCACGGGGCCGGGGAAGCTGAGCCTGGCTCCCTCCGCCATCGCTCCCAGCAGTCGGGCTCAGAGCCCTTCGCCCCACGCAGGGAAGCGATGCCCGCAGATACACCGCCATCCCGCTCCATCCACGCCCACACAGTAAAAGCGATATTCCCAGCTGGCACCGCTGCCGAGTTAACCCAGGCTCTGGCACAGCTTCTGTCCCAGCCCGTGGGCAATTTTCCAGAGAACTCTGAAGCTGCGGCTGCTCGTGGCCCGAGGGACTCGTTTGTACCCCCAGAGCAGTAGCCAGGGTGTGTGTGGGGGGCGGGGGGGCAGATTCAGCTCCCCCCTCCTCTTTCAGTCCAGAAGCATCAGCAGGGATGTGCCCTGGGACAGAGAAAGGAGGAGCCGTCCTTCCCGGATACGTATCCCATCACATTGTGCAAGAGGGTCTGAGGAGAAAAGGGCTATCCCAAGATTTTCCACAAATGGACTTTTGAATCTAATTTTTATTAGAATCCCCTGTCTCCTCAGAAACCAGAAGGAACTGGGAAAAAACCAACCCAAACAAGACCGTCCCCAGGCTGGGCAGGTACTTCATCTCTCAGTTCAAGATCCACGAAGGATCAAAACTCTCGCTGTAATAAGCTCTCCGGGGAGGAGCTTTGAGCAGGGCTGGGCAGGAAGGTGCAGCTGCAATTCCAGCCGGCAGCAATGTAAATCCAGTCCCAGAAGAGACAGGGAACAGGCAAAAGAAGTCTCGGGGCAGTTGGCAGCCACCGGTGAAGACGCTAAAGTGACAATTTCAAACGATGCAGGAGATTCTTGGGTTGCTATAACAAAAAAAAAAATCATCTTCCTTTGTTTCCCCAGTCAAGCCAGAGACCCTCGCTAAGCACAGCAAGAGCACTTGCTTCAGCTGCCCACAAGGACATTTTAACATCGGAGTTGGAAATAGTCAAAGAACAGACATCTTTAAATACATACAAGAAAGATCTGTGTCCTTGACCTAAAAACGCACCCCCCTTTGAAGGGGAGAGGCGAGATGGCTGGGGCAGCTGGGGACATGGCCCAGGAGGTGCAGGACAGGGTGGCTGCTGTCCCCACAAGTCTTTGGCCATGCTAGTAGGGGCTCGTAGGCCATTAGGAGACCTAGCAAAGACTAATTTCTCTCTGCTCAGGAGAGATTTTACTCAGGAAATCAGCCCCATGATTGCTGCCAAGGAACCACGGCAGAACAGAGGAGCTGCTTCATCTGCCCGCAAAGCCACCAGCTGCAGAAGAGGCACTGTCCCGCCTGGGGAGATCCAACCTCTTTCTCCTTTCCTCTGAAAGCGCAGCTTTAAAGGCTCCTGCCCTGGCCTTCTGAGCCCTGAGCCTTCTGAGCCTCTGCTCCAACTACAGCTTTGGGGCTAGGATCAGCTAAAACCATTCAAACTCTTAGAGGACTTAACACCTCTTTCAAACCCCTTCCACAGTTAATGGAAGCCCAACCAACCTGGAGCTGGGCTTTTCCTTGAAACCTGCCCTAGGTTGCCCTCCTTTAGGCAAGAAGGGAGTCTCTCAGAGCAGTAAGATTTGGAGGTTGGGGTGGGCGACCTCGGTCTTGTAGCCTTTGAAATGAGAAACAAAGCAAACGGCTCACCAGGACAATTGGAACCAAAACCCAGAGGAAGGATCCCGCAGCCATGCCAGGCATCGCCATGCAAACCAGAGGTGGCTGGGGACTTATCTGGGGGGCTGGAGGCAAGTAAAGATACTTGACCAGCCTTATTGATACATCATCATTTCCTAATGAGACGATTGCATGTAAAATGCTATAAATTCAACCACCTTCACCTCTAAGCCACACTGAAGCTGCATTAAAAATTCAGCTAACTCCTCTTTGGTGAACAATTATCTCATTCAATGGTTTGATTCACTGATATCTTAATGACAGCCTCCCCCGTTGTTGTTTTTTTAATGTTTAAAATATGAAATAAATGAGCCCTGTCAGGCTGAAAATTCTGGTTAGGCTATAGTAGCTGTTTTCAATAAATAATGATGAGAAGTTTCAATTTACCCATCATCTGGCGTATCGCGTGACGAGGTTGTCATCTCCTTTCAAGCTTAAAAATCCATTCCTAGCCATCTTGCTAACGTCATTAAATATTGTGGCAGAGGCACTGAAGTTGCTTTTTAAAAGTAGATCTCGCTCCATCCGTAAACACCAGTGCTGAGGGAGCAGCACAGCCACAGGAGGATAAGCCACCATGGTGGTGAAGAGCCCCGTGTCCCAAAGAGCCGGGGGCTCCCTACCCGTCCTTGCTTTGGCACGATGCGATTATTTACTCCCCATGCCCTGTTCCAGCAGGGACTGTACAGGCTACAGAGGGGGGTATCCTGCAAAAAGGAAGCCAGACGGATGCCACAAATTGGCCTAGACTACAGCAGCAGTATAGAAGTTTGGGGGCATATAGCTCTGCAAACACATGTGCTCCTGAGTGTTCATTGCTCATCTGCAACACAAAGTTTCTGCTTTGCAGCAGCCCTCCTGTTATATACAGAGGGAAAAAAAGAATTCTGGTTTCAGTCCAGTAAATAAGATCCTTTTGTTTTTCTGAGAGTGTTTCTCTTCAATGAAATATGCCTGCACCACACGTTTACCCCCATCCCACTTCCAGATGGGAGAGCACCTGCAGGGACGTGCCAACCCGTCGGAGACACGAGGACGAACAAGCAACCCCAAGAGAGTCCAGCTTATCCCCGTAGCAAAGGGGAAGTAACCTGAAATGCAGCACATCAATCAAGGCAAGTGTTAACGAGGGCGCAGCAGCAGCAAGGGGCAGTGCTGCTGGACACCAGCCCCCCCGGCGGGGCCATCACCCTCACAGCTCCGTCCCGCGGCCATCGAACTCTCCCCACCAGCCCTCGGCACAGCCCACTCCAGCCTCCGGGAAGGTGACAAGTCATCCCAAGCTCTGATCTACCCACCCGCTCCCCTTACATTAGTTATTTCCCCCACTTCAAGCCATTCCCTTCCATTCACAGTCTATCACATAGCAGCAGGTTGCACGCGCAGCTTTGCACATGCAGCTCACGAGCATCATCTCGTGCAAACCTCTTTAGCTCTGTTTCATCCAGGCAGCCTTAAAAAAAAAAAAATCTCGGCAGATTATATCAAAGGCTTCATCAGATTCCTATTGTCCTGGGTGCGCCACATAATCCAAATGGTTTCAAAAGAAAACTGCTACCTGCTGATCGCCGGAGTGGCTGCCAGTTACCAGATGTCTGGCTTTTGTTGTCTATAACTGGTATAATTTTTGCACAAAAATGAAAATGGTTTTGATCCTGCAGAACAAGATGCACCGTGGATCAATTCATTGCAAAAGGCCTTTTCTAAGGTTGTCTGCACGGAAGGAAATTTTGTTTTAGTGGGATGATTGGCTCTAATTTAAACCTGTATTTATACTGAAAATTCAAATAATGCTCCCTACTTTGCATTTCAAAAAGAATCTCGGTGTTTATGAAATCACTTTTGAGTCGCAATTACAGTTATTTGTCTCTGGGACACACAACATGTAATTGGGTCAACATTGTTAATGAGCTAGTAGCATTATTGTTAATGAGCTACTAGTGTTAGCTTCAGCGTTCCGTCCCCAGCAGGCAGCAAATACAGTACGTTAAGACAGACAATTATGTTAATGTTACAAATATCCACAGACCAAAGAAGTCATTAAAAATATTAAACAAAGAGGTTAAGTGAGACAATTGCGTGGAACAAACTCTCCGCGGCAGCAGGGAGGGACGCGCGCTGTTCGGACACGGGGGTGTGTTCTCCCAGCACCCCTCAGCACTGGGAGCAGACCCTGCGCTTCATTGATCGCGGGCTGGGGTTGCCCCGTTTCATGCAGCGTGGCAGGAGTTTCATGAAAATTAGACCTTGGTTGCAGGCACCCAAGTGCACCCATAAAAGCACGAAGAGAGGAAAAGAGCAGCAAGGACTCCTGTGCATCATCTTGGGTGCAAAGACCACTTGATGGACCATATTAAGGATGAGGGCCGCTCTGTTTTGTTCGCTTTAAGCATATCATCCACGCATTTCGTCTGCTGTCCCCGAGTCCCCATGTCAAAACAGCTGATGATGGGCTGTTCCCCATTGACTTCTCCAAACCACTCAATTATGCAGATTTCAAGTCATTTTTGCATTTAAAAAAATACATATACGGACCCAAATACTTCTGACAAAGCTCTAATACTTGCAGCTGGTGAGAACAAATGAAGGAAAGGTCTTCAGCTGTCCCATCCCAGGTCAGAAGACTCATCTTCCCACCAATGGTGGGAAGTGTTTTCTATAAGGAACAGCAGTCTCCACAGCATCCTAAGATGTGGGGGCTTTGCTGACAGTCAGGCAGGTCTAAGGTTTTTCTCCAAGACAGATCATGTGCAAGAGAAATGGGAGTTAATTTGATAAAATGGATATTTGGAGGACCTTAAAATAAAGTTCTACACTGTAGCATTTTCCAGTTTCATTCAGTACAAGTGACAGTGAATGATTGATGAAAAAATGATCAGTCATGGAAAATAATTGAATTATGAAAAATGAGGAGTTCGAGGAATTAACGACAAATAATGGAAGAGATTGTATTTAGAAATAATTAAAAATATTAACAGAAAATAATTGGAGTGTGCAGATGGTTATAGCTGAGAGCATCTGTGAAGAAGCACTATTTATTTGGCAATGGCTAAATACCAAGGAATTTAAACCAGACCACTCTTCCCCTACACACACATTTTAGACAAAGCCTTCAGCCAGGCCCCACTGCCAATAACAGGATTGTACAGTTTTTGAGAGCCACTGCAGGGGACAGAGGTGAGCTAACCCCAAAAAAGAATTCAAAATTAAGACAGTTGAATCATTTGATCTCTAAAGGGGTGCTAATAGCTGCAGCCTAAGCTCTCCTAACATTTAATTGCTGCAGAATTAAACCTCCAGGACAATGTGGGGCTCTCGCCGCCCCTGCAGCCAGCCAGGGCTCCCACCCCAGCAGCGCCTGCACTGCAAGCGAGGGCCACCACCACCTGCCCCAGAGCCAGGTATTTTTAACCTTATAATCAGCTCATCCAAGGCATTTCTCAGCAGAACTTTCTAAATGGCACAGTAGTTTAGCCCCTGCAATTCGCTGACTCCCTTGTCTGACATGTTCCATTATACAGCATAGCCTCCGCGTGCTTTTTTTCAGAAAAAAAGCCCTAAACACAAAGGAGGAAAAAGCCTCCACATCACCAGGAAGGTACAAACTCTCCCTTCATTAGGTCAGTCATTAGTAAAAACATCTGAACCCTGCTCCAAACTCACCCGGAAGGGGAAGCAATGTCACAAGCACACATACAGCCTGGTTTTACAAAACCACACAGGATTTCTAACCTGAGGGAGGCATTTCTGCTACGGTAAGACAGTGGTGGGACCCTCATGAAAGGTGACTGGCCAAACCGGCCCTCCTGGAGCGGGCAAGATGGATCCAGGCTGGACGAAGCCCACAAAAGATCCATCAGAGCAATTCAGAAGACATTTACCAGTGGATGCTAAAAAATTCAGCTGGGTCATCAGCACGGAGTGTAATATCAGGACATGCCTGACCAATTTCTACAATTAGAAATAAAGATAATCAGATGGGGAAAATGAGCACTTTTGGCTCAGAGTTGATAAAAGATATCAACTTGCTACAAATTCACAAAGGCTTCTGCCTTAAAAACAAATTTAAGTATTAGAGGACTTGCGTTCTAGTTCAGCCTCCCCATAAGATAAGTGGAGAAATCTAATTAGCTTTAAGGAATAGCTCAATCCATTTAAAGCAGTTTGTGCAGCGTTGGCCGATACAGGAGTGGACACAAATGGTATTTTCCAACTCTATGTCTTCGGTTGCTAACACCTGAGGTAACAGCATTTAATTCGGGATTGGAAAAAGTTCAGTGCACAGAAGAAAGAGGGAAAGAAGCCATCCATTTCACTCCTACAGATGTGGGGGTTTCTCCCGTTTGGGACAGCAGCTCTACATGGAAGCCACACAACAATGTAAGGACTTGCCTGGTTTCCTTGGGGCTGCAAGGAACACAGAGGAAAACACCCATGTAGATTGAAAGATGGGAGAGGGAGGAGAGCACCCCCCCTCAGAGAAGTGACGGCCTTAGCGCTGGGTTGATCCTCCCCCAAAAGACAGCCTGCGGGGTTCCGGCCTGCCCCCACAGCCCTTTATTCCCGGCTGTTCCCCAGGACAGCATCCTCACCAGCGTGCCTTTCAGCAGCAGATAGAAAACCTACACATAAGGGCAGAGCAGGAAAATCCACAGGTTTATCCCAAGGGAGCCGCGTGTAGCACAGACAAGCCCCCGAGGAGCTGCAATACACTGCAATTTTATTTTTAACCTGACGTTGGGGAAAAAAACAAAACCCCCCAAAGCATAAGTCATATGACCCATTCCTCACATGGCTAAAAATAAACAAACCCTTCTGCTGAATAATTTAGTGACTCATCCTTGCCAAGTCCCAAAGTACTCTCGGAAAGGAGTCAGAAACATTTATCCCCATTAACCTCCTGAAAATGCCGGTTTACAGTTCATAATCAGGCCTAAATAGGTACAATTACTCAGCAGATTTTAAAAGTAATCCCCACCACAAACATTTGTTTGGTGGCAAAAGCAACTAAGCTATGGGGCAGGAAAAGATGGTTTTTTGACCACAGGACATCCCCGGACCTGTGCCCTTCGGCATCCCCACAGGCTCTTGGATGAGGAGGGATGAAATGGGGGATGCAGGGTAGAACTAGTCCTTGGTGTCAGTCACCAGTTTTACGGTGACATTTTCAGCCTCTGCAAGATCATCCAGCTCCGCAATTAGTGATGCCCATGGCACACCTCATCTCCACAGCCTCAGAGATGTGCTTAAAGGACAAAGTTTCAGCTTCACAAAATCCTCTCCTATTAAATCTAATTTAAATGCATAAGTTAAGATTCCTAAATAGACATATTACAGAGATTTAAAAAGACAGCTAATGCACGTTAAATATAATCAATTCTGAGGGATGAATAGTAATATGTTTCAGGAATCACAGCATAACAGATTAAGATACATAGCCTATTACCAATCTAATAATTAAAACACAATTACTGCCTATTTAAAATCTCAGGAAAATATGTCAGAAAACAAGGCTTTCACTTTAAAATTAGAGATAAAGGTATCCAGAAATTTAAGTGCTATCATTTTTGGTGCAATTCAAAGAGGTGGCGTTTTCAGGAATTGCAGAGTGTTCCCTTTGAGGCACCCCAGCTTTCTCAGGCAAAGCATGAGGGTGCCCTCATGTCCCCAAATCACCGCAAGCTCTTCATTTAGGCTGTGACAATAAGTTTGGTTGAAGTATGCACCTCATCACTTTGGTGCTAGAAGAAATTTATATACCCAATAGAAGTTGCCAAGCTTTGTCATGACAAAGTATCTGAATAATTGCAAGAGTTTGGCTTGAGAAAAAAACCAAATTTACATGGTAGGGTCTCCCTTTACCCAAAGCTCTAGTGAAGACAACTGTCCAAAGAGTCATCTGTCATCTTGGGTGCATATCTTTCCAATTTCTTCACCACCTTTTGATTTACTAACAGCACATAACGATTTCTTCATCAGCTGAAACTCAACTGCATTTAGATGTTGGCTAAAATTGAAGACATTACAATATTTGAAACAATAACTATCAGATGGGAGGGCAGAAGATGAATAAAAGCCAGTTGAAGACACAGAAGAGCACGTCAAGTGAATCATAGAATCACAGAAAGGTCTGTGTTGGAAGGGACCCCAAGGATCACAGAGTTCCAACCCCCCTGCCACAGGCAGGGACACCAACCTCCAGGCCTGGACCTACACGAGGTTGCCCAGGGCCCCCTTCAACCTGGCCTTGAACACCTCCAGCCATGGGGCATCCACCCCCTCTCTGGGCAGCCTGTTCCAGCACCTCACCACTCTCTCTCTGTCAAAAACTTCCCCCTCATATCTAATTTAAACCTTCCCTCCTTCAGCTTCAATCCATCCCCCTTGTCCTGCCATTTTCTACCCTTTTAAAAAGCTGGTTCCCCTCCTGTTTGTCCGCTCCCTTCAGGGACTGGAAGGCTGCAATGAGGTCCCCCCGCAGCCTTCTCTTCTCTAGGCTGAACAAGCCCAGCTCCCTCAGCCTCTCTGCGTAGGGGAAGAGAAGGGAAGAGAAGCACCCAAACCAGGTGCTGACCACACGCAGCAGGAGCAAGGCTGAACCTTCAGCTGTGCCATCAAAACGGAGGCACAAATCCATAGACGCTGCTGTTACAAGCAGGGGAGCTGCTCCCAGCGAGAACTGGGGCAGAGCCAGTTCAAATCCTTTCTGGGGGGTGTTGTGGTGGCTGTATCTTGAGGCAGCAACCGTGGGCCTTCAAATACTTTTGCTTGCATCTTCAAATGGAGGGTCATACGCTGCCTTGCATTTCAGGACTTGACAAATCTTTTCTTTTCTGCAAGTTTTTCTATTCTGTAAACAAACAGCTTGTTTTAACTACGGGAAAATGTGTTACAAGTAACAACCTCAATAATTAAAGTTTTCTTTGCTGTCCAACACTCATGTGGGAGGGGCCAATGAGGAAGCCAAGGGAGTGCTAAATAGGGAGTCTTTAGTCAAGATTTGCCACGGGAAAACAAGCCACTCGTGTAACGTTGACTACAGCATCTACAAACTTGCGGCTGAAGACGGCCATCAGCAGCACAGCTCTGCTCCTGGCAGGTTTGGAGGGTACCCATGTCCCTGCAATTGGGCTGAGACCTGTGCCACGCAAAGGGAAAGGAAGAAAACAAGCAAGGACAACCAGAAGATTTCACCTGAGAGGGAGAGAGAGCATCACACATCTCATTCCGGCATCCCTGCTTGTCTCAAAGCTCAGAGACTGAGAACCTGCAAGAGAGGACCTCAACAGCCACCCCAGCCCCTCATGGCACCACTTGGCTGTGCCAGCTGCGCTCAATATCACCAGGTTCACAAGTAAAGGGACTTATTTTCAGCAAACTCAGGTCATCAGCCAAGTAGAGAAAGACGAGGAGATTGTGGGACCTGGCCACCACGCTCATTCCTGGTGGGCCATCCACGTCCACAGAGATCTCTGCCCACCACAGGGCTGCTCCCACCTCAATTGCCACCACAGCTACATAGGACAGCAGAGGAGAAAAACAGTACATTTTTTTTCCTGCTTTTTCTCCCCCTCCCTGCAAGGGAACAGCCATGAACTGACAACCTTGAGACTCAACAGAAGAACCCAACGGGCAGCTCCCACTCCAGAGCCATCGCTGCAGCCTCTACACAACAGCGATACCACACATCCCAGGTAAAAATTCATAATCTAAACAGCATCTGGCTTTTACAAAAAAAAAAAAAAAAAGCCAGCGGGCAACAAG
>JMFS01119310.1:0-12848 GCA_000699545.1 Podiceps cristatus | reverse complement strand
CCCAAGGTTCTGAGAGCGGGGTACCACACATTTTACCCCGCTTTGGGCAGCATCTTTCCCCCACAGAGGCAGTGGGTGGACCCACGCGTACCTTAAGACAAACAGGAGCTGAGACGGCACCGCCAACGCGGAAAAGACAGCACAGACATGTAGGCCGTGACTGACACGGGGTGCCTTCCATTTCCAGGGCCACCACACCTGCCTTATGGAGTAGAAGGATTTCTCTGCCCTCCGTCACACCTTTTGTTAATACGCAGTGTGTATGCTTCAGTCTTCTCAGTTTACTAGTTACCAGCATACCCTTGAACACCAGCCAGTGTATTTCGACTCTTCAAGTGGGTGTTGTATCACACTTTCACTCATTTGTTTCTCTCCATTGTTGCAGAATAGCGGGATAAGTGAAAGAGTAGGACTAGAGGAGAGAGGGAGAAAATGAAGCTCGTTCATCATCCAAATTAGTAGTGTTCTTCACCCAGTTGTTCTATATGCCTTTTCATTCCAGCCTGTTCTTTTGACTTTGCAGCAATCATGCTGGATCACAAAAGTAATCTCTGGGTCATCTACTTGGTAAGTGCAAACATCAGAAAAGGAGTTGTATTTCAGAAGAAAGAAGAAAGGAATTTGTATTTATAATAATTTTATTTAATTATATATTCATTTTCTTTGTGGTTTAGAGCTTTTTCATACCAAAAAAAAAAGTCACACTGCCATCTGAGCTCTAGCTTTCACAAAATGCATCAGCAATTTACAAAAAGTAGCACCGTTGCTGAAGAAAAAAGTCAAGTCTTATCTATCCATTTAACTAAGCCTATAGAAAAATCCCATTAAGTTAGGATGATGTACCCCTAAGCCAGGCCCAAAGAAGCACCACAGCAGTATAGCTCATTTGAGGAACTGAAATTGCTGCATTTCTTCCAGCAGTAGAAAAAGGAACTATTTTTGTTGATAGTAAGTTTATCAGCGGTCTGTTGATGATCTGCTTTGATGGTAAGAGTGTAACCTCAGAAGGAAGCAAACAAAATGACTTAAAGTGTTGTGTTTTTTGGAAGGCAGCTTTCTAAAGCTGGTGGTGAGCAACAGTTGTCCAAGGATGTCTGGTCTCCTTCCCTTTGTCCCTTGAGTGTGAGGTACTACTGAGGAATGTCACACTACAAAGGGCTTTATGCTAAGAATGAGTGTCAGAGTAGGATTAGTCAGCTCCCCTCCTTTCCGCATGATGCACCGGAGGATCTCACATGATGGTTGTTTATACCTCCAAACCTCTGGCCTCTTTAGCCTTGGCCTCTTTAGCCTTGGCCATGTTGGGGCTTTGTGGCAAAAGTGGTCAGCCATGAAATATATGTCATGCTAGCGCTTTGTGTTTCCTTGCTTGCTGAACCACAAAACCTGAAAACTCATATACAGGAACTTTAAGCGACTTGAAATTACTTCTTAAGCTCAAGCGCTCTACCCTTTTGCCCTGAAATTCAGATTCTTGCTGTGCCTTCAGCTCCATTTTCTGTTTCACGTGCCCTGAATCTTATACCTGTGACTAAATATGCAGTTACATTCACCTCATTTCATCCCCTGGAGTTCAAAGCTTGGTTTCCGTAAGTGGAAAGCCCGTATAGGCCCCAGAAGATTACAACAACCTACTTAGGTTGAAGGTACGTTTCAAGGTCTTGTTGGATAAGGAGGACAGACATGAGCTGCTGCACAGATCCTGCTAGGTCTAAATGAAAACCATGCAATGCAAATGCAGATTCAGCTCAGCCCTGACCTTTTGAGCTCCTAAATGCCAAATTTGATTTTTCACTTCTTTCTTTAAAGGAGACAGATTTCGGCCCTTGCTGATAAGCCCTGCCCCAAATGATTTTGCCAAATATGAGCTCTGCTCCCCAGGTTGAAGAGCACAGTCTGTGCTGAGACCGAGGTCTGTGCTGCTTGGCTGTACTGCCTGAAAACCATGGGCAAAGTATTTTGCTGAAAAATGAGATTCTGTTAAAGCCGACATGGAATTTGAGGACAGATGTCAGAATCACAGGATTTTTTTTTTTTTTTTTTTTTTTGGTTCAGGGGCATGCTGCCATATTTACAGAGGCAGAAGGGAACTGAAGTCAGACCCAAGGCAAGGATAAGCTTTGTTAACAAGAGGTAGAGGGGCTGCCTCTGAGGAGTGACCAACATTCCCCTTGAGAAGATGGGGACGTTGGGTTGGGAGAAGAACTGACCAGGGGCAGGTCTTCGCAACAGCTTGGTAACAGTGATTCTCCTAGTTGGTCTACCAAACTGCATCAGAACATCTCCAACACAGCCTGGGTGTTGGTTTCATTTCATTCTGATTTTTTGATTTTGTTCCAAGTCATGTTATTTGTTTGGGTTGCTTGGGTTTTTTAATTCTTTTCAAGTTTTTCCACTTAGTCTAGACATTTGGGGTTGAATTTCTGGGTAGTCTATCTACTGTGTTCAAAGATGCCTCGTCTCCCTCTGTCTCTTCTGTTCCCTGCCCTTAATGACTCAGTAAAAACTGGATCAACAAAGCGAATGTTTCATTATTGACTATTTTTTTTTTTAAATGAAGCACATTGAAAATAGTAACACATCCCTGCCTTTTCTAAGCAAAATATTTTGGATGTATTGGACACACTGAAACATACAGATTTTTATTCCAGTGCTCTGCTTAGACACTGACAAGAAAATCCCCACCTCTTTAAGTATTTCCATTCCCTTGGAGGGGGGATGGGGGGTGGGGAGAAGAACTTTCCTTTTTTTTTTTTTTTTTTTTCCTAATTAGAGGTAGAAAAACAGTTAAAGAACAAGATATTTTTTTTTTTACATTTTTCTGTATTTTTCCACCAGCATTGCCTTTAGCATTTATCACGTAAAGAGTATACACTAATTTTCATCAATTTATGCTAACATGAAACTTCCTTTTTTTCTTGGCATGTAGTATACACGCCTGATTTGAGTAAGTTCTTCAAGGAAATGTTGTTCTTCATTCTCTTAATTGTAAACATGCCAGTTGGCCTTTTTTGTTTTCTGTTAAATAATTTTGCATAACATTTGAAGGTAGGATTTCATCAACACGGTAGTTGGGTAGTTCCTGCCAGACAGATGGGTAGTAACAACTTGCAGTAGGTCATGATAAATATATTAAAAGCAGAGCAAAATGCACATATTTCTCAACCCAGTAACCTTTCAGATGGAACTCAAGTAAGAGAAGGAGTTAAGAAAAACATTTTAAAAATAAAGGTATATTTTTTCAGTAACATTTATACGCAAAATCCTGATAGCTGCCTTGAAACCCATTGCTTTCTGTTTGTGAGAGCATCTAAACTATTGTAGAAATTCTGCATTTCTCCTAGTTTTCAGTGCCTGCTGCTGGGGACTGTCTCATATGTGGCACCTGAGAAATGTTTTTAGCCTACAGTTTTCGTTCATAGACTTTCTCCACCACGTGCATCCTCTCCTTATTATTCCTCTCGTTGCTCTTATAGCTGCTTCTGTGCGTACTCGTAAGAGACAGGACACTTTTAAACAATTCCCTGTAGTTTTGGTTTTCACAAGGGGGAAATTATTTATGCAGCTGGCAGAAATTTGTCTATTTTCTAAATTAAGAGCTTTAGGAAGAAAGAAATCACAGTGAGAAGAAAGCTTTGGGAAAAAGTGTTTTACAGGCGCAGCAGCAGAGCTGTGGAGGCACAATCCACCAGCCGCATCGTTGCCTTCCCACCAGTCTTATTTCCTCTTCTCAGTTTTTCTCCCCACAGTGTCAGCATCTCCTGCTTGTTCTGCTGGCGTGGATAACCACCTCGACACCTCCTTCTGAATGGCAGCATCAGGGGCTAACTGGGCTGAAGTGTGTTTTCCCTTACGGACTTCATTCAGAGACATCTGGGTGGGGTGTGTTTGTCATCCCACCCATTTGGCCCCCCTGACCTGCTGCTGCAGTTACAACAGGTACCCTGAAAGTCAGCAGAAATGTGATGTGAAAGCACAGATGGCTGCAGGTGGTGATTTCTTAAACCGATGCTAACCCTCACTAATAACCTCTGCTTGGCTGTGGGCATGTACTACATGTACATATATTCACTTAGGGATAGTGCTCAACCGGATTTAAGGCATTCTAGTTTTCTGACGATAGTTTCATAAAAATACTATTGGAAAGAGTCATTCACTCCAATCTCTTGGCTCAAGTCAGCACCGAGTGTATCCAAACCACAGGTATTGCCTGTCCAAACCCTTACGACCAGGGCCTTTTATCCTACTTAGAAGATGTAGTTAGTGAACCACCTAAATATACTGTGCTGCAATTTTCATCTCATCCCTCATAAGTATGGAGAACCCATTCAGTGATGGCTTTTGGTGCACTTGGAGGCTGTTGTCACACATGTCTGTCCTAAACTAGCCCCATTCCATTCTCATCATTGACCTCTTAGCTCACACTTCCAAAGGTGTTGCTGTGCCTCCCTTGACACGGAGCACCCATCAGGCACCATGGTCCAGCTGAGGCCTCACCTTAAATAACATCAGCCTGAATTTGTCCACATGTGATGAACATGCTCCTTGGTTGATCATCCTGACCGTTAACGGGGATATTGAAACATCTTTCCAGCTTATATGTGAAGCCGGGCTTCCTCCCAATGGCGTGTCGTTGGCTCTGTGAGCTGCCAGGAATATTTCAGCCAAAACGTGGTTTCCTAGAAAAATGTCACATCAGTGTCAAAAGTTTTAGTAAATCAATGTACATGGCATCTACCCCATCCACAGGCCTGATTTGTTTGATGTTATTTGTCCTTGAGAAGCTTGTATTTGTTACACTCATCCCTGTTATCTTCTAAGTACTTACAAATGTTTTATTGTTATTTTGGGGAGAATAGAAGTTTATGTGATGGATCAGTAATTCCCAAGTTCCTCCTTTTTCTCTTTTTTTTTCAAGTTTCACTTCATGATATAAGAACTGAACTGATTAAACACAGGATGTATCTTCACCTCATTTTTACATATAAGCCAAATACCCATGATGGAGTTTTGCATTTGTGGATACAGATTTTGGGAAGCCTGGCACAAATTTAAGTATCTGCTCTTTGAATTTGTTCAGACCCCACAGATGCAACTTTTTGACATTTTTTTCTAATAGAGAAGGAAAAACAAATAGTAAAGCACAAGGGTTACTAATGTGATACTTTAAAATCACATACAAATTAATATATATATTACTTCTGAAATGCTCAGGAGAAAAGTAAATGTTTTATTCAAACAATCTTTAAACCAGTAAAGGTTTATGACAACAAAATTGGGGTGGGGGAAAAAAGCTTTGCCTCCATCCTGATGCTTAAAGAGGAGAAAATAGGTAGCAAAATTATTTGTATGGAAAATGGAAAGAATTTAGCCCATCCAAAAACTTAGCACTGAGATGGAACCGTTCGTTTTATCTTTTTATGCGTTCTACTGAGCACAATATTTGGGAGTGTTCCAATTACAGCAAATCAATATGTAAAATTCCTATTTTGGTCAGTTTTCTTCTAGTAATAATAGAGTAATAGACTAGTCTAGTAATAATAGACTAATACCGTAATAGACTTCTTCAGTCTATTAAGGTACCTGGTCAAAAAAAAAAAAAAAAAGGATTTTTTTTTTTCCAAAAAAAAAAAATCCCATTTAATAGAGGAAAGAGAAAGAGACGGACTTATCCCAGTGGAGTTTGTATTGCTTGCACCAGTGAAAGGAAGAAGCGACAAGCTCTGTGTGAAGTGGTGGAGGAGTATAAAGTCAGCCGTGTGGCCATCCCAAGTAAAATGGACTCATGGCCGTGGTCCTGTTCTTCTTTGAACATAAGCTAGAGAATAGTGAGGCAAATGTTGCCGTAGCAGAAAAATATTATTTTCCACAAGAGTGGATGTAGGGCTGAAAAGCACAGAGCTTTTTTGTGGCCAAGACAGTGAGGTATATGCGTAGTTCTAAGCACACAGTTTGTCCCATTTATTTCACTTCCAGCACATGCTGAAAGCACATACTCTCAGTGGGGGACCTTGCAAATTGACGGATTTGAGATGAGGAATATTTGATCTATAGAAAAAACACGAAAGGAAGGAAGAGAGATGGCTGTGAGAAACAGAGCAGAGAATGAAGGATGTGTCTGCTTACTTTTCTAAGATGATATATTTTTCTGACAGTAGCAAATAAAATAAGTCAGTAACTCCTCAAATACCAATATTAAGTAAAACTGATGCTTTTAGTAATTGAGTCAAGTATAACAAGATTAAATTAATCCTTACTACAATTCCTGTGAATTAAGTTCAGTTATCTCAGGGACAAAATGCTCTGCAAAGTTTTTCATAGAGTCTATTAACTTATTTAATGTGGGGGTGAAATTCTGGCATTGCTCTAATAGTGCTCCCACATTACTTTCAAGGGATCCCATCAGATGGTTTGCATATCTGTTTTTACTTTTTAATAAAGAGAGGATGGTACATGACTTACCAGAAAAGAAAATACAGTTTTGCTACTTTAACCTTGTTTAAGTTGCATTTCTAATTTAAATAGAGAGTCTTAATCTATGAAACTGCCCACAGTGTATGGGAGAGCTCCAAATTAACACTGGCTAGACATAGTCAAGCCTAGTTTAAATAAATGAAAAAGTAAATAAAAGGGAGATTTATGTCTTTTTTTAGATTAATAAAGCTGAAACGTACAGGGGTAAATATTATACTTTCATTGAAGACTCATGTTAAAAATAGTATGTTCTGAATTTGACCATCATCTCATCATTTACCACAGAAGTCACACGTAAATAATGTTTATCTTTGTTTTTAGGGGAAAATATATTATAGTCTTACTGAAGATTTGCACAAATTTGATATTATTAGAACTACAACGAGGTATAATGGACAAGTATGTATTGCTACTAGGGCTTACAGATGTAAGTCCTTTATTAATAGAATTTAGCAATCTGCATTACCGCTGTCAAATAAAAGCTTATCCAGGCACGTATCCTTCTCCCTTTTCCTTGGTATTTTAGGACCAACCAAATTCTAGGGGATTCACAGGGAGGTGAAGTAAGACCTGTCAGATTTTTTCCTATGATAATGGAAATCTCTTGCTGCTGGATGGCAGAAGCGGAGTTCCTGCTGGTGGGTCCTGCCAGCCCTGAGCACAGAGGGCGTGGGACGGTGGGGAGGGCGTTTGGCCTCCCTCTTTGCTGGGAGTGTGGTACAGCTGGGATGCTGCGCCGGGTGGGAGATGGGTCTGCTTGCTTGTGTCACTGTGAATGGATCTGTGAAATACCCGAGGAGCTAATTCTTCCCTCTCCAGGAAGGGTGGAGCAAGGCAACGGTGCCTAGCAAATACATTTTTCACCAGATGAATAGCAAAAGGGTAAATTAAGGACAAAGTCTGCAGATGCTTTTTGCTTTATGTTTTTCTGCACCCGTCCAGTGTAGGAACAGGGATATGATTTACAATCAACATTTTTTTCCTGCATGAAGTTTGTGAAACGTTGAGGATGTTCCATGTTTGTGACCTGCAGTGAAGCTATGCCAGGAGGAAAGGTTTGTGGTTTGAATAGAAAAGTACCAACCTGATGAACCTAAACTGAGCAGTTCCTGGTCAACCAGATTTATTAGGCACCAGTTTCTAAGATGAAAGCGTCTGAATCCCATGGAAACAAGCAGAAAAGGAATCAGAGACAGGCAGCCTTTAAGTGATAATATTTGCAGATGTCTTGAAGACTGAGGGGATGGTAAATCATGAAAAGGGCAAATCATTGAAATAAATTATTTGGATTGGCTGGTGAGAATATAAGCAAATATATTTCTAAACAGCCAAATGCAAAGCTATGCACTTAAAAAAAGTCTGTAGGAAGCACTTATTTTTTTGAGGGATTCTTTAGGGGATGCCTAGATTTCAAAAAGGTCGTAGGGGTCATGGTGATTAATCAGCTGTGTAAGAACTACAACCAGAATAAAATGGTAAATTGGATTTATGAGTAGAATTGGATCTATGAACAGAAGAATTTCTGGTACTTGTGAGTGATATGGCCTCTGTGCTTGGTACTGAGGTACAGGCAGCTGCGGCATGGCATCTGCTGCTGTTGTCCACAGTCCAGGGCAGATGATGATTATTGTTTAGGAAGGGTGCAAGGAAGAGCCTGCAAAGCACTTGAAAGGCCACAAAACATTCTTTATAGTTAAAGACTCAAGGAGTTCATTCTGATTACAACAAGAGAAGTTGAGAGGTGACCTAATAAAGCTTGGAGGTCCCAAAATAGGAAAGAGGTCAAGGAGGTTCTTTACTCTACATATGAGTTATCAGAAACTCTACCTACTATAAGTTTAAAATTACGGTTAGAAAATAAGACAGATTTTAAAGCAAGGATAAATTAATCATTGGAATAACATACCAAGGTTGGTGGTTCAAAATTATAAAAGACTGAGTCTTGCTTTAAAAGAAGTTCTCATTCAAATTCTGGTGTATCTTCTGACTTGCTCTACAGAGAACTAAATAACCAATCACCACTATTCTATACATGTAAAATCGATAGTATATATAGTGTATAATCTCTACTGACTAGATAACCACCAGGAAATCTTCTGAGTTCAAAATCACTGAGATATAATACATCTTCTATAGGTTAGAAAAAAATATCTATTTTATTAGAGCAAACGGGCATACAAATATCCTCGTCTTGCCCCCAAGGCAATCTTTTTTGTCATTAGAGGAGGCCTAGGTCACTATAAAAACCAGAGCATTAAGAATCCTACAGCTGAGGCATGTTTTCTGCATCTTCCATCTCATGCTCCCAACAACATCCTAGATGGTAATGATTGAAGCTGTCTATTTATTAGATACGACAGCTTCCACTGATGAGGGTATTTGTAATTCTAAGTGAAGAGCAGATTCTAAGATGAAATGTCTTTAATTTTCTAACCACAGAGTTGTTGCTGTGGTAGACTACTGAGGCAGCAGTTCTGTGATCATTTACTATCAGCTCTATGCAGTTGTACGTCATGTAGCAGTACAAATTTGATCAAAATCAGGCAAGAGCATATTATTCCATTTCAGTTGGTTTAGCCAGAGCACACAGCACAGTGTTTACATTCACTTTATAATTTTATGTTGATTTTACGCTGGCTGCAGGAAGACAGCGTGAAGTTAGAGTTGCCTAGACAGAGAATACTTGCTCTACATTAAATCTGCTAGGACAAAATTCTCTCTTCAAGATATTTTTAACAAATCTGAATCTGGAGTAACTCTGTACCTATCACATTATTATGATTACAGTGGCTTTGAGATTTGACACTAAAACAAAACCCAGATTCACTGTATTGTCAAACCACAGCTTGAGAGCCAAGATGAACTGAGAGTCAAAACGGAGACACCAAAGAGTAATCTCATTGTACTTGCTCTACAGCCACAAATGTGCTGCCAAGCCCTTTGAAATTGCCAGTGATTCCTAGAAAACAAAACAAAACAAAAACAAAAACAAAACCCAAAACCAAACAAAACCCACAACCCACACACACACACACAAAAAAGCCAACCCCCCCAAAACCAAAACGCAACACAAAAACCCACAAGCAAACAAAATTCTCAAGCCAAAACAGGAACACTTTCAGGAAAATAGCCAGAGGTAAGGATGGTTTACTTTGAACTTCTTATTTCAAAGTCATGTTGTGTCTCTTTAGATGTAGACCAGTATTTGGAAAAGGTTAAATTCCCTCACGTTTGACCTACATTGAGTCCTGGGGTTTGGGAGGGTGCTGTGTGAGCTGGGCACACCAATTAAAATTAAGGATGGTAGTTGTCATAGTAAACGAATGATCTGCAAGAATTAGTATCTTCTTTGTCAACTGCCTGGGCAATTTTAGAAACCATAAAGGTGAGTTAGTTAGAGGTTGGGCCACAATGAGTATACTATTTTTCAAAGCTGGAAGGAGGCATGGTGACAAAGATGCACTTTGAAATTAGCTTGGGAGGGAGTAATCCATAAAACCCAGCAACGTAGGCATCACTATGGTCAGTATAGGAATGAAGTCCGGTGGACTGATTTTTAAGGATGAATGCCTTGGACAGTCCAGAATTACAATATTGGAATTTACAATATATGTAGCAAGAGTAACAATGACTTCAAGAAGTCTGGACAGATAAAGTGCAGTTTTTGTCGTGGAAATCTGGAATGAGACCACTGATCTTCATGGCAGTAGATGACCTTGCCCCTATGAAAGCCAGATTAGGTTCTATCCATCTCATTACTCTACATTTTGAAAATGAATTTTAAAAACATGTTTCAGGGCATGGAACAGTCCCAGACAAGGGAGTGTCACCTTCTGATCTGCTGAATTTCACGGTTTTTATTATGTGACTCCACAAAGGCTCATGTCTTACAAAGAGGCATTAACCCCCATGTAACTAGAACAGTTGCCTGCCAAGTCCCCAAAGCACAAAATTCACAATGTTACTGAGTAGTTTTTGAAGTATCCTTTTGAAGACCCCTGAAAGTACCACTTAATAAAAATACACAGTAAGTCTGATAGTCTTTTTCTTCTTCTACTAGGAGATCCAAGGGCTCCCATTTTCATGTGGTTTCAGAATGTAGAGTCTCTCATACAGTCATATAGTACATAGGATACATCCTGCCTTTTTTTTTCTTTTTCTTATTTTCATCCCACATTGAGAAAATACATAGCTAAAAATACTTCAGGATGCTTTCCAGGGAATACCACCCATGTGTCCCTCAAGACTCTTCTTTAACAGTCCTTACCCCACATGATATTCAATGTTTCCTGTGACAGACTGTGCTTCCAGAAATAAGCTGCATAAGTTCCTAATATGAGCTGTGCATTGCATACAGTGGCATAATTGCCTTAAAAGAATGCTGATGCTATAAAAGGAAGTAGTCATAGAGGTAAGAAATGCCAAGATTAAGGCAGTCTGTGCAAACTCAATATGGTCCTGTTGTGCAAATGCCTAGTCTGAGCCATCATGGCCTATTTTTTTCCTCCAGATTCATTCCAACTACAGGTACTTGCTATTCATCACATGGGAAGCTACCTGATATTTCTTTTTCATTTGAAGTAATCCTTCTTAGTGGCTTGACACATTAACTTTTACTTCCCATTCATATGGACCAAAAGTAGAGAAGGAAGTCAGTGTGAATGTGGCTTAGTTGACAAACCACGTTGACTCTGATTCTCTCTGCATATCTTCCCTCTCTGGTGTGGCAAATTTGTGTTCAGATCTTCATGGGACACACAAAATAACTCATCTGTATTTTAAGGAATTTCCCTGCTGTGTTTCCAAACACTTTCTTTCAAACAACAAGGCCCTGGTATCCCTAACAGTGGAAAGCATTATGCAAGCCAAGCCTAGAGATGCTACTGGCTCTTTTTTCCATCTCACATAGCATCACCCTCACAACAGCCATAGGAAGGAAAACTTGATCTATACAACAACAGTGTCTGTTCAGGAGCTGTATACCTTTGAACAACTGGGTGGAGTTATTTTCTTGGGGGAAGTACAAAATCTTTCTTCCTGATGCACCAAAGCTCTTCAGTGAGTATCACTCCTTTCATCATCCGTCTTGGTTTCAGAGAACGAAATACTACAGCATGGGTCCCAGGTGAAAGCAGGCTTTCATCAAAATGCCAGATCTACATTTTTTCCATGAGCAGGTACCTATCAGTACCAGTCTGTAGAAAAAAATCACACCACCCAAACCCTTTGAACAGGGAAGAAAATGCATTCTGTTTGAGAAGTTGTTGGAAAATCAGATGTCTAAAGGGGTGCAAAGTGTTGCTGCTGCTATTAATGATGCAATGATTAATGATTCCAAGTATCTGGGATACAGTTAACCCCTTTCATAAAGTCATCTAGGTGTATAAATAGAACTTGTAGGATTTGACTTCTTTCCTAAAAGCCATACAAATAGCTATTTTGCATTGGATTACAACAACAGATTCAGGGACAAATATGATACTCATAGGCAGAAGTTAGCAGAACCTCCCTTACCATTAAAATAGGTAAAAAACCCCTCCTGCTAGGCTAATGGGAGAAGAAAATAGCACCAGAGCTATGAGCAGCCCTCAGGCACTCTGCTCTGGTTGTGGAAATCTGGTTGGCCTTACTCACGTCTTCTGGGGGTGGGGGGTGGTGGAGGTGGTGGTGAAGAAGGTGAGCCCAACCAGGCTGCTCTATTTCCAGTGCCTTCAAGAGAGGGAAGGCTTCTCAGAGCAGGGAAGGAGAGCTGCCAAGTTTCACCTCAAGCTGGTGTTTTCTGCCTAATGTTACTGAATAGGTCTTCAAACAGAGCATATAGGTCTGTTTGTCTTCAAGAGAGGGAAGTGTCTTCAAGAGAGGGAAGGCTTCTCAGAGCCGGGAAGGAGAGCTGCCAGCTTCACCTCAAGCTGGTGTTTTCTACCTAATGTTACTGAATAGGTCTTCAAACAGAGCCGTGCAGAAGCCGTAAGACGATGTCCTGGTTTAGGCTGGGATGGAGCTAGTTTTGTCTCCAGCAGCTACTGTATTTTAGATTTAGCATGTGAAGAATAGTGATAGTACACTGATGTCATTGGTTGCTGCTAAATGACAAGGACATTTTGCAGTTTCCCAGGTTTTGCTAATGTGCAGGTGCAAAAACCTGGGAGGGGGACAGCCAAAATAGAAACCAGCCAAAGAGAGTATTCCATTCCATAGATGTCATGCCTGGTATAAGTGAGGATTGGCCGGTGGGCCGCTTCCCTTCATGTTCCCTTCTTGTTCCTTTCTTTTCCCCTTTTTTTTTTTTTTTTGTTGATTCATGTCTTTTCATTCATTCGTTCTGCTGTTTGTTCCCTTGTTTTCTCTCTGAAACTTGATGTTCTGGGATGGCT
>JMFS01119287.1:0-14527 GCA_000699545.1 Podiceps cristatus | reverse complement strand
CCACTTACTGTTTGGGGTTAAACCACGACAAACCCTTTGATTCCAACCACAGCCCTCTGGACACTTCCCACAGATGAAAAAACAAAAGCGAAGACTGCCTCAATTTGGGGTTTCTGCTCTCGCTGCCTGTGTCACTGTTAGGCCAACGGACGAGAGCAGTCAAGCTGCTGGGCATAGCAGTGTGGGCTGACCAAGCCCAGGTGCCCTGGCCCTGAGATTCCCTGCAGATATTACTGGATATAACCAGGTCCATAAAACAACCTATGAAAGTTGACTGTGCCAATGTCAAAATACATTTAAAGCGGAGGATTCTCCATGCCCCTCTCCTAGCTCCACATGAGCTCTGAACTGATGTTCTGAACTGAAGTGCCACTCAGGACACTGTGCCATGGTGGAGCGTGGCACGAGGAGGTGAGTTGTTTCAGTGTAAGTCCAACTGCTGTGTCCCCACAGAAAGGGTGAACGGCTTCTCCTCTGCAATGCAATCAGTCTGTTGGCTTGTTTGGTTTAGTTTTATCTCTCTTCCGCTCACACCTGCAGAATTGTTGGTGTTCACGAGACTCAGATTTAGATGTTACATGGACATGCCTGCAAGCACACTGGGAAAAAGATTATGCAGTTGGATATCCATGTACTGTTATTGCTACCTTGTCCTATTCAGACGGGTCCCATCACAACCTACTGCAAACAGCTAACAAATCCCTGTGAGATTTGGAACCTTTTACACCGCAGGGGATTAATCTAACTTATTTTCTATAAATTAGTTAAAGAAATTCCCCCAAAGAGAGACAGAGATTGCTTAGACTAGGGTTTTATGTTGCTGAGATTATTTTTAAATGAGTTTTAAGAAATTTAGGATTATGTGTGCTTTCTACAGATTTCACCCTTCTCTCCATTTCTTGTTGAAAGAAGAGTATTTGTTGTAGGCTCAAATATCATTAGACTGCATCTAGAATCATGATTTGTTTGGTTACTTTCTTTTTAATTTTTTGAGGATTGTCTAGAGGAAAATATCCAGGACTGGACTGAGAGGTTTAATTTCACAAAGGCATTGAATTCCAGTTCTTGTTTAGGATTTGGATCCTACTTGTGAATCTAGAGGTACAGATCCACGTCACAGAAGAACATAAGTAGCCCGGCTCAAATCACAGAGGTACAAAGGACTTTTTGCATGCCTAAAGTAACACACACTTGAGAGCTTTTCTGGACAGGGCCTAGTTCAGAAAGCCTGATAAGATATAGCTCAACACCACTGTGTGACAATGTAATGAAATGCAAAGCACCGGCTCCTGACAGAGACTCAGTGGTGATAGATCTTGTTCCGAATCAAGACTTTCAGGGTCATGAATTTTAACTGTGGCTCTTAAGTGTCTACTGGAGAGCATATAAATGCTTAAATACATATGTCCTTTATAGTGTTCCCTTAGACTTACATGTAGGCTAACAAGATACAGTCTTCTATATGTTGCTTTTTCTACCTCTACATACATAGATGTTTACACATGGTTGACTTGCTAATTCTCTGTTCCAACTGAACTAAACTCAAGAAGCCACAGGTAATTTTGGATAACGTCCAAGGATTGCTGGCAGGGAATGAGACAACTCTACAGCAGTTTGTTCAGCCTTGAGGGTCCTTGGGACCTTCTCCGGAATATGTTTTTGCCATCAGCACCTGTTTGATGTGCATAAGGCTTAGCAAACACATTTTTTTGCTGCTGAGTCAATGAACATCCTAGCTAATAAATTAGTATATGCTATCAGCAGAGGCTGTGTCTTACCCTGCCCAACTTCACTGAAAAGGTATAGGCAGGAGCTGGACATTTTAATGTTCATAAAGGACCATAGGCATAGGGCTTATCAGTGAGGAAATGACATTCCGTGTCACGTCTCACTCTCCAGGCAATGGAATGGGTGGCAGAGTGCTGACACAGCCTTACCTGAGCCAGCCCCAAAGGCCAGCTGAGCCATTATTGCTCCACCACACAGAGGTTTCACAACCCAGACCTCGTTCCGGACATTCAGCCAAAGCTTTCCTTTCATACCGCACATAGTTCACCATGCACACATCGCACTAAATCATAATTAACCAACAAGAGTTTCAAGCAATCGTAAATCAAATGAGACTGGCCATGGCCTCCCTGATGGGAAGGATCAGACTCTGCCCTCCTTCTTCATGCCAGAGTGCTCATCGCCTCCCAGTGCCCTCACGTGTTAAGGGCACTTGGATCTGTTCCTCATCTTCCAGCCACAGAGACAATGGGCTGCTACGGCACAAAACCCCTGTCTCAGCCACACAAACCTATTTCAACCCTTCGACCTGGAAATCCCTTTGGCCTTTTGTATATTATCTTGGCAGCATAAGACTTTATGCTCCTAACAAACAGCTCTGCAACAAAACTGTTCTGCTAAAGACTGGTTTATAGCGGTAATGAGTAACACTTACTGTACCATATACTTTTTCTTCTAAATTTTTCTGTAGGGGTGCTGTTTTGCTCAGAGGCTCCTGGCCTGGGATGCACTGGAATTTTCTTAATACTCAACTGTAGGATCCAAGGATGGAGGGATGACTAACTGCAAAACTGCATTATCTGGGGAGATACTTGCCACTCCTCCTTGTCGCAGCGCAGCTTTACAATTTGCTTTGGAGGGTTAGGATCTCATTTGTAGGAAGGAAGGTTTCTGGTTTCCTTTGCCACTCAGGTGAGCAAAGCTGTACAGCTCCCAGTGGCCAAAGGTCATGGCTGATGGCAACAGCCACGAGAAATTCTTGTGCTGACCTATGGGCTCTTTTGATGAAATATCGTAGTTTATAACAAAGACATCCACTGTGGGGTAATCTCTTTTTAACTGATGAGTATGTATTCAGGGTGTGAATCACATGAAATAGTTCAGACGACCCATGCCCCTAAAGGTGTCTACATCCCTCTGTTTGCCGTGAGGAAACCTGGGGTCAATGGATCAGACACAAACATCTGCTCCGGACATGTCTAAAAGCAGGTGAGACATTTGCTTCCTCTTGTACATTTTCCAAGCCACGAGATCTGAGATATGTCTTCCTGAGTCACCCATCCCAACCCTGCGCTGAGTGCCCATCTTTTGCAACAGACCTGGGCTCTGCAAGAGCGTTTGGCTGCCAGGCAGCCACTCGCGCTGTGCTTCAGGCTTTCTTCTCTCATGGAGACAATTCCAGCACAGAAAGCAGTAGAAAACATTCTCTTTGAAGAATGTTTAATTTTATCTCTTCCCCCTCCGCCCCTGCTTCCCACCACGGTAAGCTAAAATAGTTAAATGTTTGGGGTTCGGTTGCATGCATTGTTTATCCATACTTGCTCTCGCTTCTATGTTTAACAGAGGAAATAACTCACTACGACAAAGTATCACTACATGCTGGTAACATCAGATAAGCTAAGCTGGACAAAAATGTTTTCTTTGGCAATTCTCCACTTTCTTTAATTTGGCCAGAGAACCTGCTTTACTTCTGGAAATGCGAAGGCCCCGATTACGCTTGACTGTAACACAAAGAGTTTCACAGTTTTTCTTGTTAAACTCCATGTAGGACAAAGAGAACAATCCTTCCATTTCTTTCCCTGGTGTACAATTGGGCTGATAAGCATCAAGCTGCACATATCAAAAACCCCAACGAATGTCATTTGCATTAGTTTTCTGCCTTTACAGAAAAAATGAGCCTTGGCAATCTGCTTATCAGCCCCCATCGGAAGCTGCACAATGCTATAGTGATATGTATTTAAAGTTGAGCACAGGGGAGGAAAAAGGGAGCGCGCCTGGAGGGAGCCCTTTTGGAGCGGAGGCAGGTTTCCCAGGTGCAGCAGGAGGAGGTGAACATCCCCCTTGCAACCGGTGGGCATCAGAGGAGCCCCCCATGACCCCCTGGGAGTGGGACGGAGGCACTGCCTCCCAGTGCAGCACAGAATGGGGAGAGGTGATCAGGGTGTGGGGATCGTCCCACGGGAACGGCTTGTGCTCAGCTTCTCTGTGGCTCCCACCAGTGGGTATCACTCAGGAGATACCTCGGCACACGGGGAGAGGGAAGGGGAGGGCTAGTGGAGGATGGATGCCTCTGCCCCCCCCTGCCCCAGGTAAGCGTGGGCTGGTGCTTGGGTTGAGGGTCAGGGTTTGTCACTCCCTGCGTGGTGGTCTGGATGTGGCCACAGCTGAGCACAGTCGAGAAACCCAAAGCACTGCAGAGGGCAGTTACCTTCACCGCGTGCAATGACCAGGTATAACGATGCAGGATGTACACGTGTGGGGCCACACATGAATTTACGTGTGTTACAGGTTAACCAGCATGCAGGGATCACCCCAGTGGCACTGCCCTAGCCTCTTAGCTTTAAGTTTTGCACCTAACACAAAGTTACAAACGTAACTTTACATTTTGCACCTTGGACTTCATGAGCCCTTTTCTGCCAGTGTGGCTCTGCCCATGGGAGATGAGCAGCGGTGCAGCAGGTAGAGTGTCTTTCCCCTTCATCTCCCACCAAATGCCTTGAAAAGCTCTGGCTGGCCTTGCTACAACCCCACCGCGCTGCACGGCGAGGGCAGCTCCTCTGATGATGGTCTGTAGCTGGTACAGCCCATATGCAGTGAGTCCCCTGCTTTCAGGATACTGCACGTAGGATTTACCAGGCTTCACCCCCAAAACTTGCACTGACTGTGCATTTACTGCACCTGCCCGAAGAGCTGGTGTCTGCGCAAGCGGTGGACATATCGAAGATTTCTAGTTTTGACAGTATTGCTGGTGGTATGGAAAGCATAGCTACATTTCCAGGCAGCAAATGCACCTGGCATATAGTGAGCCACACTGTGAGGATCTTCCTTGCAGCATGTACACACTGAAAACCTTAAATATCTTCCTTGTACACACTGAAAACCTTAAATAGGCTGGATTTATTTGATGGATTTTTTCCCCACCCTTTCCTCCCTTCCTCAATACAAACATTTATGTAATAAAATATTTCTAGAGCATAATGTATAAACAATGCACACTTAATAAAAATAAGAACTGGAATACTTTAGTAAGAAAACAGCTGAACTTAATTTTCTAGTCAGATAATGACTGAAGAACTGTGGGGTTTTTTAGTTGTTGTTTGGTTTTGTTTTTTGTTTGTTTGTTTTTGTTGTGCGTTGTTGTTTTTGGTTATGTTTTTTCCCCTCAGCTATTAAGGTGCTTTTCTTGCAATATATTTGACTTACTCAGGAGCATTCTGCTTAATACCGGCTCCTTAAAGAGATACTTGTTTGTTTGTTTGTTTGTTTGTTTTATTCAGTTATAACCAATGTGTAATTTCTGGGATTTATATAATTTGAATTTCTAGTTAAATAACTTACAAACAAACTGTAATTATGTGCCTTTTCCTGGTGCAGCTGGTATCAAACCATAGATGAAAGCAAAATGATTATAGACAAAGGGCAACTTCTGGGCAACCGGGTTTCCTTTGGAGAGTGTCCATACAAGTCATTTATGAGTAAATCTAGCAAAGAATCTGCAGCAGAGTCCAGTAGCCAGTGTTAGGCTAGGTCCTGTATACAATGTACAGTCAGTGGATCAAATACCGAAAGAGGCTAACATAGGAGATATACCCTGCTCCCTGCTGAGCGTCCTCTCCATATGCCACAGCATCCCAGTTCCCTTCTCCATCACCTCCATTGCTTCACAGCGGTGGGGATGGATTGATCTGCCCCTTGCACCACTCTGTAAAAGGGGTTCCTGCCCCTCCAGACCTGCTTTGCCTTGTTTATTCCCTTTAAAGGGGTGTTGCTGCCGTGTTTTGTACAGCTCAGGGGTCTGGCCATGCCAAACTGCGGTGGTGCTGAAGTGGGTCTTTTGGACCATTGTTTTTCTGGTTCCAGTCCTTAAGATCCAAGAAGGGCTTTAATTACTGTGGTCTGAGTGTAGTCCTTTAGAGGTTTTCTCAGCCACTTATTCCCCTCTTCCTGTGGTAGAGCTTGCAGACCCAGCTGGCTTCAATGATCGCAAACACACATTGCTTTTTGAAGATTCAGACCTTCATTTTTAAATTACTCTTCTGATACAAGCTAAGATGGGGAAAAGATTTTCTCTCTCTCAACTTACAAGGAAACAATAACTCTCTCCTTTTGTTTGAATGCTGTTCTATCTCTTTGCCACGGAAATGTTGAAATCAAGTCAAGCATTGGAAAGAAAAGATGGTATTATAAACCTTGAACACAAAAAAGCCCCACCTTGGACTTAAAAAAGTAAAGTCAATTCCAGCTCTTCCTGGGTTTTACGTTTGAACTTCCTCACCTCGAGGCTTCAGCTTTCTAGTCTGTAAACAGGAATAATACCTTCCTGTCTCAAAGAAGCGTTGTAAGAAGCTTAACTGATTCGTGTTTGTAAGATGCTGGGACATGGCAATGCCTACGTGGATATGGAGATACATATATGCACATATTTGTATGCATTGATGGATGGTGGTACAGACTGGTTTTATTTTTGTGTATGCCTTCTGGTTTTTTTTTTTTTTTTTTTTCACAATCTTCATCTTTTCTTTTCACTATCTTCGTAAAACACAAAGATTTCTTACAGAGAAAAGAGCATCAATTCGTTTACCTGAAGATCAGCTTGCACAGGACCGAAATGTGTTTTCTTGGTATATACTCATTGCCCATTTTAGGTACCAATGTTAGAAAGTTTTGGTATTTGACAAATATAGCACAACACAGGCTCAAAACCAGCTCTCACTAGCAACATATTGTCACCTTATGATACCTTTCAGAGCAATCCATAATTGAAAAGGGAAGCGATACTTCACCTAGATATTCCTCTCCCACCCTAATTTTGCTGGTTAAAATAACATGTTGCTGAACTATGATTTTTAAAATTTAAACCAAAAGGGTTCTTCTTTTCTTTCTGTTGCCAGCACCCTGCAAAAGAGCGTCTGCAGGCTCCAGGAGCGGCTCCTTGTCGGGCTGCCTCCCACACCCAAGCCCCCATCAACGCCACGTTCTGTTCCCAGGACTTGTGAGCCGTCCTCTGTACTTCACACCTCCTTTGGGTTTGCTGCTCTGGGTTTTTGCATATGTTCCCCTTTCCTCCAGCTTCGGGAAATGGAAATTTCATGGCAGTCAATCACAGGCTGCTCAGCAACATGACATCTAGAAACTCCTTCCCTTAATGACAGCAGGCTTGCAGCAGGATAACCTTCTGCTCTGGCCTGACCATCCCTTCCATTTTTCTACGTCTCCCACAAACATGTTAATAGGCCTCATTCACTTCTCATCCCCTCACAAAACAGATAGCTAGAATTTCCCTTCCAGGAAAAACAAACAAACAAACAAAACCAAACCAGAACACCTTCAGGTTTAGAATTAAACTCAGAACTCTTGCTTTTAATATGATTGTTAATAAAATATAAATAGGCAGATTTCCATTTGGATGGAGAAACCAGCACGAGACATTCTATTTTTCATTCCAAAAGTAAATCTAAATTGTAATATTTTAAAACATATCTTTGCATGCGCTTTCCAAAACCGACTTTTCAGTTTCTTGGTTGTATCTGTTGCTTGTCCTGCTCTGGTACAATCCCCTCTGTCATTACCTTTTCCCCGTCCTTCACACTTGCCAGAGGTGACAGCATTCCACTGACAAACCTTGTTGGAACAAGGAGCCAACCAACTAAAGATTACAGAAAGCCTTGTTTTCATTTTACAACGTGCACCTGCTAGAACTCTGCTGCAAAGACTTGTCTCCTTTGAATACAAAATAATAAAGACATAGTCCAGAGGACAAAATGTTGTCTTCATTGTATTTAGTAAACATATTTCCAGCCACTGAATCTATATGCCTCAATATAGACACAGACAGGAGGCCGAGGGGGTGTGTGCACATAATATGGAAATAGTGCCTGGCTTCTGTTTAAGGCTCTTCACATTTGTGGAATTTTTACTTATGTTCCCCCTTTTGTACGCCTTTTAATTAGGGACAATAAAAGAATGTATGCGCTTGGCTTTGGTGAGGTCAGTGTTTCCTGCTGCTAATAGGAAAACGAAAACCAAAGTGCTGCTGCGTTGATTAGCACAAGTGCTTACCGATGACTTACCAGCTTTTCCACCTGCTTAAAATAAAATGAATCCACAGGAGAAATGGTCCTTGCGGCAAAAGGTTGAAACAGTTTGGCCTACTTTGCCGGTAAGGAACTATGTTACCCTGGTAAACAATTTAGAAATTACATTAAACGGCTCCTATTTTGTTACATTAAATGATAAGCTAGGTTTCTATTCTGGTATTATCCAGCTCCTTGCAAAGCCGTTTAACAGCTGGAAATGAGGAGAAGGCAGCTCCATGTTAGCAGGCAACTCTCCCCAACCACCAGCAGCTGCCCCAGGGACCAGGGGTGAGGAGCTGCTGTGCAGGGACAGCTCTTCTCCCTTCTTCCAAACACAGGTCCATCCACAGAGGCTGCTTCCTCTGTGTGGGGCTTTCCCTCTAAGAGCATCTGCAAGAGCGACCTCTCATGAAAACTACGGCTTTGTCTCTCACCGTCCCATAGTATTGTACAGCCAACTTTTTTTCTATGTGCAAGCAATTTTTAAAGTTACAAGTTTATCGCTTTGAGTTAACGAGTACAGTAAAGAATACATCATGCTCTTCCGCTAAGAAGCCCGTTTCAAAGGCAGTAATATGTATTAGTACACTCCCTCCTGCCTCTGAGAGACAACTCACAGACAATCTCTCAGCAAGCCCGCTGGCCAGCTTAGCGGTTATGTTACCCTGCTGCGGTTTTGTAGGGCCTAACACACAGTATGGGTTACATTTGTTCTTACCATTTTGCTGCAACGTTCTTTTATTTCTCATTTCACCCTTGAATTTATTTAGATTTATTTTAGGCTTTATTTGAGCAACTAAAAATCCCCTAGGAAAAAAACA
The DNA here is from genome assembly GCA_000699545.1 of Podiceps cristatus. NCBI lineage: Eukaryota > Metazoa > Chordata > Aves > Podicipediformes > Podicipedidae > Podiceps > Podiceps cristatus. The sequence goes on along the minus strand of JMFS01119287.1, from coordinate 5,622 downwards.
CATGTGGAATGCATAGGAATAGAAACCATGATGACCTCATACATAGTATATTAATATACAGCTGACCTAATAAAACACAAATCACATCCACTAGCAATATTTATGAAATTCCCTACATCACTCAAAAGTTCATTCATATTCAGAGAGTCTGGTTTGGGATTCAGGCTTGTTGAACTCTTGTCCTCCATGTAACTCAGAAATGGGCTCCATATGTTGACACCTTTTTCTTTCCCAGCAATCGGACAGGTTGCTGTAGTTTCTTCATCACCGGGATGCCCTCTGTTTTAACTCAGCACACTTCCAGTGGGATGAGGAAAGCAGAGGAGAGGGCAGAAGAAACAGATCCTTCCACGTTTGTGCGGGGCGTTGAGTTGCCTCGGCTGCAGAGTAGTGGTCAGCAGTTTTTCAGCAGGCAAACCAATGGCCCTGAAGAGAAATTGGTCCCTTGCAAAAGTTATTCTGGATTCAAATCTTGCTGATGATGAGAAGCAATCTTAAATTTTTAGACTGGGAACCCATACCTTTTGTCATTAACTTAGATCTGCCTGGGGAAGTTCCACGCAATCCCACAGGAGGTCTTTCACCTTTGGATGAAGCAGAAATGCAAATCCTCAGCTCTTCTTCAAAACGACACTGTTTCAGTAAGGATTTTGTGTGTGATTTTCCCATACAGTCAAAGATTTTATATTTTTTCTTTGTGTGTGTCAAGAAAGTAGGCTATTTGGAGTGCTGGTTTTTTAATGTAAATTATCTGTCAGGGATGTCCTAGAACTATTCATAGTTTGTCTGCTCACAGTGGCTCCAGTTTGTGAGCTCCCTTCTCTGCCTGCTCACATGTAGGCAAAGAACAAGACATTTTTCAGCCTCTACAGACTTTTAATGCCAAGTAGCAACATAAGGAGATATGACAGAAATGATGGTACAGTGGGTGCTTTGTTCTCAAGCAAGAAATCTGTTACACTTTAAGTTAATATCCTTAACTGGTAGCTTCCTCAACAAAGCAGTTAACTCCCCAGTCTAATGTTTGGATCCCAGGGATGCAGAGGTCTTTCCCAGAACGGAGGAAAGCAAAGCTATTCTTTTCAAAGCTACTCTTTTCAACGCTATTCTTTTCAAAGGGAGTAAGAAGTAAAAAGCAGAGTTGGTTATGTAAGAACCTCTTCCAGTTTCTTCTTCTTGTCTGCAGCCTCTTCGAGCCACGACAAATACAACGGCCCCGCTGGGTTTCCCGCCTCCCAGGGGTTTGGTGCTAACTGCGCTGTGGAGACTCAGACTGCGCAGAAAACAGACCCTCTGGTCCCCTATCCCCGCCTTGCCCCTTCGGTGGCCTCCAGCGGTATTTAACGAACAGGGAGCTGTGATGTACTGTAGGTTGGGTCAGGAGACCTGGGGCTTTTGCATGGTGGTGTTTAATCTGAGAGATCACGCATGGAGGACGGTGGCGTGTTCTGTCCAGGAGTTCGCACGTCGCCTCGCTTGCTGCAGAGGGAGTGCCACTGCTTGGATGAGCGACTTGGTTTTGCTGGTGCCTAAAGCCCTTTTCAGCCATCAATTTGACCTCTAATGAAAGGAAATCCCATTGACCTGGAACCAAGACTGGCGCAGAGGGGACGACGGCAGTTCAGAGCTGCCTGTCCTTGAAACCTCCAGTTTATTTCTTGGCATCAGGCTGCGAATAGTAGTTCACACAACTAAGCAGCAAGTTCCAGATCTTAATGTGCTGAGGATATTTGGCACGTGCCCAGCCTGCAGTGCATTCAGGTCAAGGATCATGGAAGCAGCTTCCTTACTCTCACAGAGATTGGCTGGTTAAGTACGCTGCCTTCCACAGTCATTTGATTTTTTAAATATTCTGATGTAATCTCACATCCTTTTACTCCCCCCTCCTTGTAGAATAGAAAAAAAAAAAAAAATGAATGGTATCTTTGGAGCACTTTTGAAGGAAAAAGAACAAGAAATGAACATACACTGAGCGTATGAAACAGTCACTTGTCCCTAAAATTTGAGACACTTCAGTGGTGTGGGACAAGCCACAGGACACAGGTCTAATCAATTCTTCCTTGAGGTCAAACAAGTATGTTACATGGAAAAGATGGTTCTTCAGAAGTCAACAAGAACCATCACCCCCCATAGTGCCCCTGGCTGGAGGAATGATGGATGGAAGGAAGGAAGGGCACACTTGGGAATCCCTTCCTCTTCTCCATAACTCATTATCTTTGACTCCAAAGTTGTGAGGCCTTTTTTACTCTTTTTAGGGCATTTTAGTTTCATTCTACAGTTCGGTACCTACAAATGTAATTAGTTGCAGGAACCTAAAGGAACTTTGCTCTGTTACACCTGCCTCCACTACACTTCTGCAGCCTGGCCACGTAGTACGCACTGGTTTGCACCGAAAGGCAAAGGTAACTTTGATTTTTGTTTTGGGACTAGGTAAGGAAGATGGACTAACTGATACTCACCAGAATTCAGAATAACTGGTTCAGTTTCTGTTACCTGGCAAATCATTTATTTATTTTATTTTTAATTTTGTTCTTTAACAAACACCTTCTAATGGTATTTTTAATCACTTTTCTCAAAATTGGTTAGATTTGATTCATATTTCTGGTGAGTATCTAGTAACCAAAGGAATCTAATCCTACAAGTTCAGATTTACATCTGGAAATCTGTGCCTAGACTACTTTAAAGTCAAAAGGGGGTCTAAAATGGGACGTGCTGAGAATATAAGCAGTTCATATAATAGTGTTTTAATATTTTCTGCATTATTTTCTATCCTCTTTTTTATGCTCCCTAAGACCTGACTGGACTGGCTGAGATCAGATGGTAAAAAGCCATGAATTCTGAAGAAAACGAAACTGCTGCTTTATGCAACTAATTTGAAGGAAACAAAACTGCTGCTTTATGCAACTCATTGCTCAAATCTGTGTTAAATGCTACAGTGCCGGAAGAATGGAAAGTGGAAAACGGGCCTGTTAAAAGGACTTCAGGGCTCATCCAAATCAGTGTTTGATGTTTGTGCCAGGCAACTTACTGAAAACTATAATAAAAAAATAGAATTAGTAGACTTGAATGACATATTGGAGAAGGATCAGCATTGCATATCGAGGAGGATGTAACGTTTTGCAAACCCATTAGAGGTTCAAGGAGTGATTTTTATGTAGAAAAGGATGTTTTTGATAATATTACATACCTGGTTTTACAAAGCTTTTGACCTGGTCTTTCAACATAGGTTTTCAAAGTATGTTCTTGTGGAAATAAAGGAAAAGGATAAAAACCTGTCTAGGAGAAAGGAACCCCATCATTAGATTACACAATATAAAGCAATTTCCAGAGCCCACAACAATCCCTGCTGTTCGACATCTTCAGAAATGTTATGGAAAAGTTTAATGCCATGAGGACAACAGTTGGCAGATAATGTGAAATTCGTCTGAACAGTCAAATCTTAAACTGGCAATCAAGAATTTCAGAAGACTCTTAGAAAAAAGAAATACTTCTCTGTATTCAACCTGGTGAGCTGAATTGTCTGGCTGAGAGGTCACATCAGTGACAAAACCATACGAAGATTGGGGAGGGAGAATTGTGCATCCAGGGACAGGGTGGAAGCATAGAGGGAAGAAAGAGTGGGACAACCTGTTTTGGTAGCAAGAAGCTGTTAGATTAGCTCGGCTGTATCGCTTGATGAGAGCACTTTCAATGCGACAGGGTGATAAATGGCAAGAGACATTTAATATATAGACACACAAAGTGATGTACCCATGGAAGGCAACTCTCACCATATGTATCCACCAGTAAAATAGCAACTCCACCCAGGAAAGAGGTCTCAGACCTTTTGTTCGCAGCTGTTTGAAAAGAATGGGTCAGGAAGCAAAAAGGAACCCACGCAATGTTTGGAAACAGTAAGAAAAAACAAAAGTAGGACAGAAGCAGGACAGTGCTGCTGTAAACCCAGATCTTGGATATCGCATATAGTTCTGTCCACTTCATCTGAAAAGAGGTATAAATGGAAAAGATACAGGGAAGGGTGAGAACAAAGATGAGGAATGGCTTCTGTATGAGGGGCACGGGCTGCAAACCCACAGCAGCCTATGGATTGACTGCTGCAATCCCACTCCACGCTTCTTCGCCCTCTCACCGAGCTGGCTCAGCGCGGTGACCTGCTAGAAAACATACACGCACTAAAAGAAGGGAAGAGTTCCCTGCCCGGTGAGCGAGCTGAAACGACACAGCCCCATCTCTGGATGTGGGCAGGGGGACACACGACGGAGGGAGGAATGTGGCAGCCAGTGCTACAAAACCTCTGCCTGCAGCTGTAGATTCACAAGCCATTTTGGCCAGCTCTGCTGCTGAAATGATCAGCTCCACGCTCCCTTCGCTTGCGGCTACTTGCCGCCACCCCCAAAAGTCTCTGCTTTTTGGTGTTTGTGCAGCTGTGCAGCAACTCAGTGGGGGAATTGATCTGAATTAAAATTAATCGTTTTTGTTGGGTTGCTCTGATCAGGTTCGCTACATGCCGGCACAAGAAGCAGACGTGACCAAAGGACAGGAACAACATCCCACTGGTGGGACTGCTGCTTTGAGCAATGCCAACTCAAAGGGGTTTGGAAACAAATTATCAACCAACGCTCCATAGTTTATGAAAAGGGATGGTTCTGGAAGCATATGAGAGAGGTCTATAAAATGTCATGGTGAAAACAAATAGGGCATGATAATTCACTATTTCCTGGATGACAAAAATTCAAGTACCCTACAAAATTATTAAGCACTGGATTTAAAACTGGCAGGAAAAAAAATCCTGTCTAGCCCTTGCGCACATTTGGGACTTGCTGCCGCTCCTGGAGGCCAGCAGTAAGTACCAATGGATTGAAAAGGTATTTGACAAATTCATGGAGAAAAGGTACCTTTGTGGCTGGTAGCGTGACCATGGACTCAGTTTTTACCCGAGGCAGCTCTTCCTCTGTGCTTCAGGAGCTGAAAACAGAAAGAAAAGATCACGCCATGGTGGCTTATATGTTTTTATACCTCTTACCTATATGTCTACTATTGGCCATTGTCAGGCAGAGGGTGCCAGCTTTGGTTGCTTTGAATGAGTAGCCTGGCTCTTATGTTTTCATGTACTTTCTTTCAACTATATTTGCTATAAATACATTGTTTACATTAGTTACATTCTATTTGCAGGTAATTTATTGTGGAGACACAAGGTCTGCATTAGATACGCCTCAACAGCAAAATTACACTAGGCAAGTTCTTTTTTTCACACGAGTTACGCCATTAAAGTGACCTTGAAGAATGTATAGCTTTGGTGGTACCGGAGCTGCCTGTCTCGTTCCCTCACCCGCAGGACAGCACAGCTAACAGAGGCAGCTTGAAAGCGGTGGCAACGGGCAGCCGAAGCGCAGCCCCGAGCTCTGGCCCCGCGTGTCCCGCGGGTGGACAAGGGACAGTACAGGGCGGCTCGCGGCACACTGGGACAGATCTCCTCCGTCTCTCTCCTGAGGGGTTTATCCTAAAATACTGGGATAAACCGAAAATGTAGTTGTGAAGAAAATACGTGCTGGGGCGTGGGGAGAACCCAGGTTTCTAGCTGAGGGCGGGACCGGGCTTCCCTGGCGATGCGCGCCGGGGCTG
>JMFS01119282.1:0-14008 GCA_000699545.1 Podiceps cristatus | reverse complement strand
TCTCTCCGTAAAAAACTTCCCACTAATATCTCTTCACATCTGTTGCAAACCAGTATCAGCACTTATTACTACTGTAAAGTAATTACTGCAAATTAACCTTGCACTTCATTACAAACTCAAAATAATAATAATAAAAAATTTAAAAACTCTAAAAACCTCATGATAGCAATGTGAACAACTCAAAAAATAGGAAGCTTTTAATTTTTAAACTGAGTCATTATAATTTTTGGAGTTATAGAGTAGCTTCAGTATATTAACATGTGATCTCTAATAAAACAATTTCCTATGCCTAAGTTTTCCTTACTTGCAATTCCACAAGACATTTTCTCAAAGATGCCATAACCCCCAATAACGTTGATACTACAATGTTTTTAGGGAACATAATAGTAAAAAAAATATCTCTAAAATATTGTCACTAAAATTCCAGAGGTTAATTTCACTTTAAGTTTGCATACTAGAACAAATCCAGTATTCCGTGACATTGTTTTAGTAAGAATGGGCGGAGTATAAATTTCTCATAGCCGTGTTGTCAAAAACTCCATTCAGACAAGACCAACGTTTTATTAAGAAATTACATCTGCAGGAAATAAGCAGAAAAAATTCTCACTGTCATGAGGAGATTTTTCCTTAACTAACAATTTCTGAGCTCTAGAAAACTCCTGGAAAACTCTTGCTGATATTCTGTTGCTAGAAAGTTGTCATGGTATTGGGTTTTGCTGCTGTCTTTCTTTTTCTGCATGAAAGTGCAGCATATTAGATTCTCCATATGTGCTACGTTCATTGAACGAGCCAAAGATGTCATAATTTTCCCATGAATTGTTGTAGAATTTTAAAGAATAAGAAGGAACATTAAGAAACATCCTAAACCCACAAATCCGAACAATTAAATCTGATTAATAACTGTATCATATATGCCTATGCATGCTATATTTATGTGTATATGCATTTTGAAAGGTGTTTGGTAATATTCTGTAATAACTAAAATGATTATTGCTTTCAAGTAGCACTGTTCTCATGTTTATAACCACTGCAGACTTTAATAGTATAACATTTCAGCATTTTTATGAGAGAGATGATTAAAGGCAGGGAGATAAAGAGAGATTAAAGTTCAAGGCCATGTTAGCAGCAGTACGACTCCCACTGACTCCAAATCACACTTGCCTTTCCTGTCCCAGCTTTCCCTCCATATAAAGGATCTTTACCCTCATCAGTCTAACTCAACCCACTAGTCAAACATTTTTTAAGACTTGATTTTATACTGCCTGCAAGCAGTATTTTTGGATTCATTAATAATAACCTCTGGCAATCCTATGATCTTGTTTTATCATGCTAATCAAGGCTTTAATGTCCCCAGGTACAGTCTCCAGGAGCTGTTGGCTTACAGTGCTTCCCCGAGTCTAGCGCCATTTAGCCATATGGCCTGTCCTAGAGCACTTTAATCTGTGTTCCAGTGAGCTGATGCTTTTCCCAGGACTATCTGAGTTCAGAGTATCTAACCTAGTCCAATTCTTGGATACCATTACTGAAAGTCCTAGTAAGAGAGAATGTGGTAAACTTGGCTATACAGCATGTAGCTGTTATGTGCTTATTGTCATAATAATAGTGTGAACTCAAGTTTTTCCTAATTTTCATCCAGAGCCTCAGAACTGTTCAAGACACTATGTCACCTACTGTGGAATGCATGTTGCTGCTAATTAAGATTTTTCTTTTGATGGAAAAAAGATCTAGATATCAGAGTGTCATGCCTGATTGATTCCTATAGAAGTGGTAAGAATAGCAACAAGAACATAAACAGGAACTGGTCATGTACCATGGTCTGGTAAATCAAATCTCTTTCCTGATCATGAGCTGTTTCGTCTAGCTGTATATCTTAACCAGTCAGCACATGCAACCGCAATCTTGTTTTCTTGGCTTGCTTGCTCACTTGCTTGGTTAAACATGACTGGCAGTTGCAAATTGAGTTGTTGCTAACTGGTAAATCTGAAGAAATAAACTGAAGCATTCTTACTAATTTCAATAACTTGAATGTTTCTACACGAGTGGAAAAAAAAAAACAAAAACAAAAACAAAAAAAACATAAAGAAAGAAAATTCTTCTATCAGCAGCCAAATTGCATAGCCTTGATGCTTTCCAGAATAGAGATAGCTTCATGACACCATGAACAAAACAAACAAACAGAAGTCTTTGTTGGAAATGGCATGTTCATGCGGTTTGAATTCATTAAGTTCTCCATGGTAAATTGAGATAATTTTCAATTTTGTTGTCGCAGATATAGAAAAGGCAGAACCCCTTCCCAGACAAAACAATATACATCAACCCCCCTCTGCCACCTTACAATAAAGGAAATCATAATCAAGCATTGCAAGAGAAACATGTTTTTCTTTCCTAAAAACTCTTTACTTTTTTAAGTTAAAAGCTTCAGCTCTGAGAGATTCATATTCTGTTGTTTGGGTTTTTTTTTATTCCACCAAATGTCAGTCACTTCAGAAATTCTTCCATAGAAAAGATGCCTCTGACTTCCACATTATGCTGAGATGATTAGCTTCTATGAGAATAATGAGAAAATGCAACTGTTCAATAGTTGCAATAGCCACCTATATTGCCTTCCATGTATCCAAAGCTTCAGCCCCTGGTATCTGCAAAGATTCCTAATGGGATATTTCTCTGTGTGAAGCCGAAATGGCTAATGCAGAATTAGTGGTGGAAGTATGTGTGTGTGAGTGAAGAGAGAGGGAAGCCTTCCATGAAGGTTTCTTCCATTTCCAGCAGGGCAAGAATTTTAAAAGATTATATATTTTTTTTTAATTAATCTTAAGACATTTGTAGGTATTTCCTTTTTCCTACCCATTCCTTTTGAGAACTTCCCCAGATTAGGCCACTATACTTTCCAGAAAAAAGCAGCCAGAAATCTCTTTGTTGTCAGTTGCTGGCGGAAAACAATGGTTACATCTAAAATATAGTCTACAAAGTGGCAAAGCTTTCATTAACCACAAACCATAGAAAAGTAAGGCTGGCAACATCTTTCATAAATTACCCAAGTTACCTATTTTAGCCTCCTTTTTTTTTCCAAAGAGAGATTCATTCTTAACAGATATTTTTTCTAACCTGCTCCAAAAGACCTACAGTGATGGAATTCCACGTCCTCAACATGATTTACAAGCTAAGGTTTAAAAGCCCTGCTCAACATATTTAAGTATTTACCTTTCTCCATTATTTGTAATCTCAGGGTTGAAACTTCAGCAAACAAGAGAAATTTCCTCTGGGAGACGGGAGACCTGGTAATGAGCTAGCTGAGAGCAGCCTTCTGGACCTGACCCATTTCATAATTCACCGTGGATTACGGACTTTGCTATTATTATTTTTCTTGGGAATTTTATTTTACTTGAGGACAGGTAGTTGTTTGTAACTTCTTCCTACAGGAATCCTTAATGCTGACCCCCATGGTGACCAGCTGGCCAACTTTTGATTTTTCTTCTAGAGATTGCCTTTATTTTAGGGAAAGCAGTATTTGCAGATGGGATTTTATAAATAATGATATGAGAAAGCAGTAGCACAATTTTTACCTCTTTCTTCCACACCACAGGAAAATCTGCCCTTCTGACATTTCTAGCTCGGTTGGAAGCAAGAAAAATCAGAAATCTCATAAGAGAAGTTGAGATCAAGATCTTCAAATCATTAGATAAGCATATTATCTGTTGAGCCAGCCCAGCAGTAGACATTTTTGAGATTTTCTCATTCATAAATTAAGCCATGTTTTTGCAGAAGCAAAAATCCACCCCCATGCATGCTGCTAACACAATGATCCAGATAAGGTGAAGAGATTTGATTTACCATTTCTTGATACCTAAAGCCCTATTAAGAACTCCACTTTCTACAGAACCACATCAGCTTCCTTGCTTTCTCTCTTGGCTAATCTGAGTTTATGCGGACTGAAGTTTCCTTTAGATGGAGTTCGTAACATTTCAGAGAAGAAAATCCCTGTGTCTACCCCACTCATATTCTTAGCAATTTTGGGGGTCATATTTGGATCCTCCATGTGTCTTAGAGCATAGACTGGATCCAGCTGGTATTTCTTCTGCCTTCTGACAAATCCAGTGCTGCTCCAGCAGCAGCTCTGCCTGCTTATTAGCAAGTGGCCTAACTCGCTTGATCTCCAGACTATCAGATTTGACATAGAATTGCTTCCCCTAGGTAAATTATGATAAATGACACCACACACACACACGACCCACTTACGATAAGTATGTTTCAAAACCAATTATTTATCTCCCTCTAACTTTTAGAGCTAGATTTAGCCGAGGAACAAAACGCTGTAGGGGCTGAACAGCCTTGAAAGTCTCACAATATAAATTGCCATGTTATAATTACAGCCCAATTAAAATTCAGTGTTGCTCTCTTCATTAATTATCATCTCTAGCCTTACAAATAAGTTGGGAAAGACTGCTGTTCTGTAGATTGTGTAGCTATCCTCCCTCTGCTTTGACTTTCAGAATACCATGGCTAAGTTCTGTACTCAAATAATAGAGACCACATCAGGTAAAACCCGGGGTTTACACTCCCGGCCTCATAATAACCCCTTTCTGTGACTCATAAATGCTGAAAACTCTCCACCAAAGCAAGCAGAGTTCTTACTTTAGAAGGTATCAAGAACTCAAAGTCCTTTAAACAGTAATATAAATGGAGGCCATTGTATGAGGAGGGACAAAAGCTGTTGATAGGGTATCTAAGCCAAAACAAACACCTCAAGGGTCACGTTCTGATACTGCATGAACTCATCCTGCTGTGTCTAAAACAATAAAAGATTTTGCTGGGTTTACTGTGTACCAGTATGCTTTACGTCATCTCCAGTACCATACATCTCACTACTTCAACCTTAGTGTGGGAAGAGGTTTCCCCTGTCCTTCTGGGACCTGCATAAAGGCAAAACAAAAATCAGGAGGCTTGACCTGGATCAAGCCTGTGCTGGTGGGTGATGAGCAGTCCACAAGTCCAGTTTGAAGGGTCAAGAAATCACGACTTCAGGCTGTGCTTACAAACATAGCAACACAGGAACTCATTGCAATTTGACAGTTTAGAAATTGCTGAATTCCCAAGAGTGACAATAATATAATTTACCTTATTTTATTAGACACACCTTGTATTTCACAGAGAATGGCTCGTTTCAATTTCTTTGGTGTTAGTTCTTGCTTAGGCTATTAATGCCAGCATCTATCTGAGTGCCATGCACTAAATTAGCAGGAATCAGACCAACACAGGCACATCATTCAACTGTGGCCACTGTAATGCTTCACAGTTCAAAGCAAGTGCTTCCACAAATTGTTGCCCAGTGCCACATATATACTTTTGGCCTGACCGGACCTTAATCACCCTTCTTTGCACCAACCCAATATGGTCACAAAGTGAGCAAAAATACCATTTTCCCTTATATCCTTCTCATTGCACAACTAACTCAAATCTCCTTTGTTTATCAGACTCATCATTCAGATTGATTGTGTCACGGTGGTGTTTGGACCATCAGAAGCAGCTGATTTAGCATTTCAGTTTTAACTGATTTTAGTTGGTCCTATGCATTATTCCACCCCTAATTAGCTGAGTAAAATCATAGTACATTACCTGTGTAATATCTTTCTCTCTTTTTTAAAAAAAATAGTAAAAAAGCATAAAAGTACAAAAGGTCTTTTTTTTTTTTTCCTATTACAGCACAACATGGACCTAACCTCAAGTGAGATGTTTTCCAGCAGCTTGACTCTTATTCCAAATTAGTAATTACATGCCTCACATACACATTGAAAACCCAAAAGGATTCAATTATTATTAGAAGAAATATATAAATGATAATAAGAGAACAATATGTTGCAAAAGGGACTATAGTAAAAGAATGAATAAATAGACATGTAATTTAAAAGGTGTTTCTGCCTTAATAACATCTATCAATCTTTCTGTTGTACTTAGAAACTAAATATCTAAGTATCTCGCACCTGGACATCTTGGTAATGGGGGTCATGACAACTGGCAAGGAATGAGCTGCTTCAGGCGCATGCTCACGGGGACGGGTGGAAGGACTCCAGTGCCTGCTTCCACACCACAGACTGGATGGAGGATGGTGATGAAGATGGTTTTGAACGAGATCTTATGATTTCTCACACTTCCCTGAGGGATTCCTATGAGCTTTCCATTTTTCTTCATGCTGCCCGATATCCCAGTGCAGCATGTCTTCTCTCAGACTTTTACTGAACATGAGGACACAGATCTGTACCTGTTACGCTGAGCATGTTAATTGTATTCCTTTTTTTTTTTCCCTCCTGATTTTATTTGCTGCTCTATACCTATGTTTTAATATGCTTTCTAGTCATCAAAGGACTAATAGGTATTCTGAATTAAACATGTTTCCCAGGGATTGGCAGAGCTTTCTTTTCCAATATGTATATACAAAACAAAAATAAAGCTCAAAAGAAATGTCAGGGCTAATTAGACAAAACAGTGTCATATACACTGACAAAAAGAGACCCATCAGGTAGCATATGTAAAGTGAGATTCCCAGTCAACAAAGCATTCCTTTCTAGTCACAAACTGATTTTCATTTCCTCCTCTCTGGCATTGAAGCAGCAGGCTCTAGAATCTTGCTGCTTTTTTTTTTAACTTTACATTGGTTATATTTTTGGACAACATAAAGGTTGATTTTACATTTCTTTCAGCATACAGCCAATCAACAAAATCAGCACGTCTTCCAAAACCAGAGTTAGCTTTCTGTCTTTCCTCAGAGGGGCTGCAACGTGTAATTAATGTTTGCAAAGCACTAGAATATTCTTGCATAGAAAGTGCTAACTTACTGCCAAGTATTTAATACAGGCAGTACTGCTTCTGCCAAAGTTCCCAAATGTGACTCAGGGGCAGGTACAAAAAGGAATACCGACACACAAATAAAAAACAGCTGTGGACTTTCAATGCACAACCTAAGAGCCCCCAAAACATCTGCCCCACGACTACTCAGCTCTGTAAGTACAAAACTCACCGAGCACTTTCCTCCTGACCTCAGATCTCTCCAGGCAGTAGGAGCTGGGTTTTTGAGCACCCTCTGAGCTGTTTAGCCCTGGCCTGAGGAGCCACACATGTAGCTGCCAGATACCCAAAAAGTGGACAGGCACCTGAAGAAACTTAGTTTTCACTTACTGTGTGGCTGAACATACTTTGACCAAACACAATTGTAAAAAGCAGCATCTCAGAGAGAAGACAGTGGTAGTTTGAACAGCCAGGGGGTTCATCCTCTGCTTCTATCTCTTTTCCAGCAATTATTTCACATAAACCAAATAAATGGTCTTCTGCAGAGATTTGTCTCTTTTTAAAAGATCATCCGCAGCTATGAGGATTAAGACTAGCATTGCCTTCCATTTGCAGACTTGCTTGCACAATGGGTCAGAAGGAAACTTCCTACCACATCTGGCCTGTCCCAGCAGATCACAAACTCTGCAGGCCAAGAGGAGACTGAAAACAAAACTACCATACCTCATGGTGGATGCTCCAAGTGCTAAATATGACTACCTGTTATAGCCTGAAACCGCAAGATTTAAATGTCATTCTGTGCATCACAGAAGCTCTGTTTCCAGTCCCAGATTGAATTAAAGACCACACACGACATGAAAATTATTACCAGTTTTCAAATAATAGTATACCCATTAACCAGACACACTCTCAGACCCTGGACAAACTAAAATTCATTTGGGATCTGTAGCAGAAATGGTTTCATAGTGAAGTCGCAGGACTGTCAGAAGTCATAGGTTAATAGGTGACCTGTCTTGGGAAGATAACCTTTTCTTTAGGTGCAGTGCGTGATCTTTGCAGTGACTGAGTGCTGAGTGAAGTGGTGAAAAAAACAGCACAGGCTATTTACTAGAGGTCACATCTTTAATCACAAAATAGTGAAGGCATCTACCCTAAAGCTATTAGTCCTTTCAACCAAAATAAAAGACATAAAAGTAAAAATAAAAAGAAGCACTCCCCCTAAAGATTTGAGCTCTTTGAATGTCTTAAAAACAACAGCAGAGAATAATGAAAATGCAGAGGACTGAACTTGTTGGCAGACTGTCAGCATTTTTATCAGCCTGGGGACAGAAAGTTTGTTAGAAAGACAGAGGTCTTTGTAAACCCTTCGTTAGCAGTGGATTTAAAAAGTATGGAATTATAACAATTGCTGTACTGATCTAAGTCAGAGGCCATCTAGTTAAACGGTTGCCATCAGCTGTGTCAGAAGAAAGCATCAGCATATACTATGCTCATCAAATTACTGTATTTGACCTTGGCCAAAAGGAAAGCAGAGAAGCAAATCGTAGGCAAGAGAGGTCTGGTTTGTTTATGGAGGGAGGTGCTCCGCAGGGCAGTGGTAGTGCCGGGAAGCCAATCGCTGTAGGCTTTGTCTGCTCCCAACGAAGAGACAGGGCTGCTTGGAAACGTGCCCTGGAGCATTGGCTCCGAATTGCTCTTTGGAGGGGCTGTTTCTTTTCTCTGGTTTCATCATGAGGATCCTGCAGTGGTTCGTGCCCAAACCCTGGGTTGGGGTGTTTTCTGGTTGCTCTCCTTGATGCCTCCATCAAGCAGGGCCTCCCACAATCAACAGCAGCAGTACCCTCAGTGTGTGCAGTCCCTCTTTCTGAAGTGATAAAATACAACTTCACTGCAAAGACTAATACGTGGCAGGGTAGATCTCTGGGTCCTGGGAGCTAAGCTATGGAAACTTTATTTCCACTCAGGATTTTCAATGAGCCATGAATAGAGATGCTGCCATTGTTCTCAAGATTCGACAAATTCAACTGACATACACCACAGAGTGAATCATACCCCCGAGACGGAGAAATCCTTCCTGAAAAAAAGATCAAGGACAATGTTTATACACACTTATGTTTGAAGTATAGATGTGTAAATGTTATGTTGTTACATTTAGATTTAAATTAGATAAGAACCAAGCAGAGTGAGGGAAAAGAATTACAAGAGTCACCAATAGATTTATTGTGTCATAGATGCAAGCCAATATATTAATATTTTAATTGTCCTTTAGAATTGCATAAAATTATTTAAAGTTTTTCTCTGTTTAACTAATGGTAGATTTTCAAAGAATTCATGTTACATATTCTATAAAGCATGAGTGGAGACTATCAAGACCTATTTATTGAGTTGTATATGCAGTAGCTTAGCAATCTGACTGTGTAGTACTTTCAGGTTTTTCCTGAGAAGACAGCTTGATGACTTGCAGGTGAGGAAAGGTACAGGAAAAAAAGAGAATTTTTATTGCTTTAATGCAAAATTGCCTCAATTTCTTATGGTGTCATTAAACACTTTGGCCCCTCTGGAAAAGATTTAGCAAAGCTTTTTGAGGACTGGTTATATAAACTGTATTTCTGAAGAACTCGATACTTTCTATGATACTTGAGTATTTTTCAAAAATTGATGACGTTTCCACATTTTGTATATCTGCCTACATATAATTAAGCGTAAGGCACTGATATTGTACGTCATTGTGAAAGAAATGATAATCTGACAAGTTTTAACATTTAAAGAGAGCCTGATTTTGACTATCAGACTCCTCTCATTTGCCTTGTAATGAGATTCCTGAGTCAAGCTGAAACAGACTATTAAAAACAATGACCCATCAAGGAAACCAGCTGCATTTTATCCCAAGTCATTTATGCCCACAACCTTGCACAGATGGAGAACTTTAATGATCTGGGCTCTCTTATAGGAACAAGTCTACCTTCTTAGTAATACAAACCAGAAGCAAAAGAGTATTTTGAGATCTGGAAGCTGAAAACAGATTGTTGTTCTAATTCAGTGCAATGAAGTATCTGTAATAAATGGAATATCTGAGCAGTGAGATCTTCCTAATGATGGGTCTGTTTGTCGCTGCCTAGAAAATATAAGCTTAGGGCAGATGCACTGTGTTGGCTGATGCACAGGTCAGGGAATCCTGAAAAGGTCATTCGAGCTGGTAGATAGAAAAGTTTGACTAATATTTCAGCACTTAGAGATGTCCATTAAATCAATCCTCATTTTTGGTCATATTTAAACTCAGTGATTCAAGATTCACTATATTATGCTAAGGCAGTGTCTGTTTTGGAAACAGCAATGTGATTAGCTAAGACAGTTGATTTTAAGGAGCAGGCAACAAAAAAAAAATGTGGTGTTCATTATGGAAAACTTTGGATTCCCTCAGCGTCGTATTCATGTACTTTAGTTTAATTATGTATATTTAAGGCCAAGCTGTATGGGGGGTTTGCCTTTCTTAGCAGAAAACAAGATTAATCCAAGGGGGTTGGTATTTTTATGTTAATACAAAATGCTGGTGGAGTGAAGAGGCAGCAGAAGCAGCATCTCACAGACCTGGAAAGAGTACCTTAATGTTCTGACTAACCCTAGGGCTGAAATGACTGTTGTCATATAGTTAACCAAAAAATGAAGAAATTCATGTCACAAGAAATACAATAGGTCTGTGTGCTTTGCTGTTTTGTTGGGTTATTTATAATTTGTCTTCTTGAGTTTGTCAAAGACCTATTCTTTCCTCTTCAAGATTTCCAGTCACTTCTGCTCATGAAGTACATCAGGAAAGAGAGGAGGTACAAGACAGGACTGGTACATTACTCACTAGGCCAGAATCATTGAAGAAAAATGGTGCATTGCAGCCATATTTCTTGCCAAGGAAGGATCTAGAAGCCCTGAACTGGAGGAGAAATGGGAACTGGTTTTCCAGTTCTGACAGACTGCACTACAATTAATGTCTGAAGGGTGTTTAAGGTTCTGGCACATGAAACGAATGATCTTCTAATATGGCAAAGACTGGAAAATGTTTAAGTGATGTTACAAAATATTTCAAAATTCTCAATGGAAGTATTTTCAGAGAGTCAGTTGCAAATGAAACATCAAGCATGACAAAAAAAGACAGAGCTTTGCTTTTGACAGCAGGATGATGGGGGGGAAGTTATGTAACACTTAGTATCTCCATTTTTGTTATTTCTTTATTCCTTTCTAAATATCCATCAGCTTAGACAAACATAGCAACACTGATGAAGATGTGATGGAGTACTGGTAGACTTATAATATTGTTAGAGTGTTTAATGATTACAGCTATTTCAGAGCAAAGAAAGCAATGGTATATTTGACACTGATGTTGGTTTAATGTAAAAAGGACTAAACTTCATAGTAAATTCTTGGTCAAGAGGTCATTAAAGGAATCAAACTTGAATGAATCAAGGCCACCTGGATACGTATATAAAAAACATATATCTGCAGTTTTGCAAGAGGTCAATATTTTGGAGGACCCATGTGGATAAGATGAAAGAGAAAACATTTTATGAGATTCTATTATTTTGTTTGTTTATCAATTTTCTCTGAAAAACTTCTGTAGCTTCTAATAGACATCCTGATTATATAAGCTATGTGTAGTCAATGACTTCTTTATAATGAGGTCAAATTAAATGAAAAAAAATATGTTAATAAAAATTGTTAAGTAAATTTTAATAAAGAGAAAATTATGTGCATGTGTGCTGTATGATAAACACTAATGTAAGAAACTAACTCAATCAGGCAGTGATCTGCAGATGGACACTCCATTCAAAGATGAAGAGGTTACATTAATCAAATCCATTATCTATTGAAAAAATGTACTTAGTTCACATAATTCTTACATCTTCATACTGGTCATGCAGCTGCTTCCTCAGTAACAAGCCAAGCAGAGTATGTTAAGGTGAACAGAATGCCTGATTTTAGGGAGAATCTTTAAGACAATAAGGCCATATATAACAAGAAATCGGCATGGGCTGAGTTACCAACCCCATATCATCTTCCAGTCTTGCCGTTTCCATGGCAAGGGGTAACAATAATCCATCTATAAGCAGAGAGTAAAATGTTGGGTTCTTACCTCCAACTGAGAGTCTCAGGCCCTCGTTATCAACTTTCATTTCCACTTTCATGGCATTACAGACCTGTTCTAGTCTTTCCACCTGTTTGTTTGTCTTAAAAATTCATGTCACAGATAGTCCCTCCTTTTTTAATTTGCACTAACAACAGAGCATTGGAAAAGCCTACTGTATTAGTGATCTTGCCTGGGAAAACTGCTGCACATCTCCAAGTTGCATTTTGGTCATCTCCAGGCTCAAGCAGTTGGTTTTCATTGTGCCTGGTTCACATTTTGAAGCCTTTCTTTACCATTGCAAAAGCTGAAAGAATATATACATGGGGAGGTTTAAATAAAAACAAACAGACCCAGAGAGTTCCTGATAATCACCTCATTTCAAAAGCTTAGGTTGTAAGCAAGGAAAGCTGTGCCAGCTAGGATCTATTCTATCCATAGACTGGAGAATATCCATAGACTGGTAGAATCATTCATTCCTGACTTCCCGGCCCAAGTGGCTAAAAACCTAAGGAGACTCTGAGGTTATTATAACATGTTTGAGGGACAACTATATTTTCTATGACATCATATTTGTTTCAAGATTATTCTCTGGTCAGAAGGAAAGAAACTGGTTTACGTTTTTATTCTGCTTACCCAAATGAAGAAAAATGCCTATGATCTTTCTATATAAAAGTATATTGACTTATATAGAAGATAAATTCATAACCCAATAATCACTGTAGCATTTATTCCTATGGTACTTCAGCATCCCCAAAGTTAATTTCTGCCACAAAAATAAAACCTGAAAAGAACAAACTATCCAATGCCATAATTCCTTAGCTACATGAACCAAGCAGTTCTTCACAAAGACTCTGACATGCACTGACATGCATAAAGTTCAATATGACAACACATTAGCACTCATCATGAGACTCAAGAATTGAAACAGAAACAAGGATTTTAAAACAATCCATAGCCTGCTTTTTCCTACCCTAAAGGCTGAATGAGATTAGCAGTCTTAAGATACATAGGGTAGAATTCAAAATAGGTACGTGTCCATAAAGGTAGATTTGTACTACTGAGGTAAGATGCTTAGTCCTGAGCAAAGGCTGTGGTGTAAGAGCAGATGTCAAAGCTATCTGTTTAGGATGGGCTACATTACACCTTGGAAATGTTTATTCTCAGTTGCTATAAATACAAATCTAGATGCGTAGATGAGTTACAAAGTAGATGTCTGGAGTTACGGTAATAAATAACAACATAGTGGCCCTAGGTTCCTGCAGACAATACCCCTGGGAACTATTGAATATTCCAAGGACAAACATAAATACAAATATAAATACAAGCAAAAATTCATGTTCAGGCAGCAAAATGGAGAACAGTTTTCCTGCAACCTGATCAGTTGTAAACAGGCTTATTACACCGGCCCTTGCAAATTCATTAACACTAGTTTTCCTTATTCTGCAAGTTTTCTGAGATCCATTCACACTACTAATGCAAATTCTTGCTCTGCTCTCTCTTAACGAGACAGTTGTCTTAGAGGGTATTGTCCAAACTGTTTTCTTGATGGGCTTAGTTCTAAGGGGAAAGGAACATTGCTGCTGAGCACAGCTCAAATTTCTTTAACAGACTATCTCACTTCATTGGTGGGAGGACATGAGAACTTATTTCTGCTCAAATAAGAGAGAGGCAGAGAAATAATCTCAGAGAAGAACTAAAAATCTGTGACAGACAAAATTAGTCTCCTGATTTCATATGGGATGGAGATAATTTTCTTCCCAGTAGCTCCTGTGCTTTGGATTTAGCATGGGATTTAGTATGTGAAGAATGTTGATAATACACTGATGTTATTAGTTGTGGATAAGAGATCAAGGACGTTTTCCAGCTTCCCAGGTTTTGCCAACATGCAGGTGCAAAAGGCTGGGAGGGGTACAGCCGGTACAGTTGACCCAAACTGGCCAAAGGAAGTATTCCATACCATAGCCAGCATGCCCAGCATGCCCCCCACTTATACTGGGTCAGATGCTGTTCATTCAGGCTTTTGTTCGTTCATTCATTCTGCCACCACTGCTGTGGAAATTGTTGTTTGAGATCCCTGCTCAGGATCATTCTGAGATCACTCTCAGTTTCACT
>KL284908.1:26255-47559 GCA_000699545.1 Podiceps cristatus | reverse complement strand
GGAAAGAGGTGCATAAGGATGCTGTCACCTGGACTCACACAATGATGCCCTCAGTCACGGGCGAGCCATGAGCAAGCCTGCACATCTGTCTGACAGGGGGATGAGGTTTGGGGGCCTCTCAATGCCCAAGCGGGGGATTAAAGCAACCCTCTCTTCACAGGGTGGGCCCACGAGCCCAGGGTGTGACTCAGATCCCTTCTGAAGCACCGATGGTCCCTCACACCACTCCAAAGCAGCAAAACACTCAGTTTTCCTGTGGCAGTGCTGCACCTGCTACAATGTTAGTGCAACAATTTGGAATAGCAAAACCATGATACTCCTTCCCCTTTTCTTTTGCATTCAGAAAGGAATGCATGCAGGAAAAGAAACAAGACAGTTGATGCGACAGAGCTATCACCGGGAAGGACGATGTCCCTTGCCCATCTCCCCCCTCTTTCTCCAGGGAACACAGACCTGACCGCCACATCAGGGCTGCAGACCCTTGTCCCTGCTCTAGAGAGAAGGTAGGAGAGCAACAACTTCCCCTTTAAACTAAATTGGGGTAAAAAAAAAAAAAGTATCCTGCACGTTTTTGAGCATGAGACTCCCATACAAATGGTCCCTGCAATGTTTAAACCATTTGGGCTCCTTCCTTATGCTGTTTCTAAGTTTGAAGAATGCCTGCTGGGTATGATTAATATTCCTCCTCCTACACTTACCCGTTACTCCTGACAGCAAAAATTAAAACAGGAGCTTCTCTTCATTCAACCCCAACCCACAGGAATGTGGTTACATGGGGAAAGTTGCTAATAAAAAAGAGGAAGGTTTGTAGATCTGCGGCATTCACAGCCGGGAGAGGTGTAGCTCTCATTCAGCATCCCTGATGGATGAAAGATCCCTCACCTCCTCCCAAAGGGATGCTTGGCACGAGCTCTGCTCAGCCAGGTTTAGGGGAAAAGCCGCAGCAGACAGCACCTTAATTCGGGTCCCTCTTGCAGCAGGGATGCCCATGGGATCGCCACAGCCTTGCTTGCACCAGGCAGTGTTGCTATGGGCACTGCTGCCTAGGAGCAGCCATCAAGACAGGGAATAGAGAGGAGCTGTCCCAGGGCATTCAAAAATTCAGCTTCTTATTCTACATGTCTTTCTCTCCTCATCTTCCCTCCTTTTACACATTTCAAGTTACCTTTCACCACTGAATAAAGTTTTATCCTTAATCAAAACACTGTTGGCAGATGCATTGCACATTTAAGCAGATGTTTAACAACAGGTTTGGGGGGAGAGGGTGCAGCAGCTCAATGTAAATCATTACTCCAAGCAATCCCAGATCAGCCCAGCCCTCTGCATACTTCCCTGTACACACATATCCCATGCGATGGGGTGAGCAAGGGAGACCTTGCAGGGAGAAGCCCCTGGCAATCCATAGCAGAGTGTTTTCCCCATGACACAGTAGGTCAATCTGTATTACCCTCCCGATATTTGCTGCTGGTGGGAGCAACACCCCCATGATTTACTACAGGATGAGAGGCCGCACTAACAGGTTGTTGAAACCTGAGAAGGAGGAGTGTGCCCAAAGCGCTGCCTTCTTCTCATCATGCCAGGAGATGCTTTGTCCCTGCCGCATTTCTGGGGCAGCATGGTGATAACCTGTCTCCGAGTAGGGATGGAGGTGGAGGAGCAGCGCTGGACTGAAGCCTCACTGATGCAAGATTTTTTTTTTTTTTTTGTTATCCTGCCCTGGTTTTCAGAGGGACTCTTGTTCTCCAGGTAGGCTGGTCTTGCCACAGCACTACCCTGAGAGTTTTTTCCAACATAAGGGTGCAGGGAAGGTGGACCAAGAACATCCTGTTTCCCATCTCAGGGGAGACTCAAGGTCTCACCCACGTGAAGGACAGCAGAGTAGGGCTTTCCCACCTCCAAGCAGGCTTTTCCGGCATAAATCCCAGAACATAGGGTCAGTAACTGCCAGAGTCCAGTCCACCCACAGAACAATAGGGTCTGGAGAACTTCATATGTTCCACCTCAAAAAACATGCAAAAACTTTCAAAGAGTTTTCAAAGTTGTACAACATTCTAAACTAGAACACTGAAGGTCCCAAAGAGCTCCAGAACTCAAAGCATGGACCTGTAAAGCAGGTCACCATGCTCTGCTGGTATCAGAAGTTAAGCCCAAGGAAGCCTGAGGGATTAGCTAGAGCAACCCATAACTTGATTTGCCGTAAGGACCTATGTCTTGCAGAGGATCTTTCACAGATTCTGCAGGACTCTCCTCCAAGATGCAAATAGGGCTGCAAGCTGTGTTAACCCTCCTGACTTGAGACTACAGCCCAATACAGCAAAGTCGTGATAAAGTACCAGGTTCACTGTTGCGATACCTGCGGACAAGCAGTTGCAGTTGGGTCCGAGGGCAGTATCCCAGGCTCATTTTTGTGCTGGGGAGAACAAGGTAAACCTCAAACCCCCTTTCCCTTGAAAGAGCCAGCTTCTGGCTGAGAAAATGCTTGAAGCCACCCTGGCCTTCCACAGGCATTTGGAGATATCCTCTGTCCCAAATTCTGTTGGGTTGTACCCTGACTTTGGCCCATCAAGGATCCTTTCACATCTTTGGAAGACACTCAGGTGAGAAGATAAATAAATACACATCAGTCCCTCCAAGGAAAGCATCATACCAAGCTGAGGGCTTATTCCCACTGGGCTCGGCACCCTGACATCTGATCCCAGATAATCCCTGCCATGACCAAGTGGGTTGTTCTCATCTCCTGCAAGCAGGGAACCCCAAGCCACAGCCATCAGCTCCCTACAAAAGCAGTACCGTATCAACTTTATCCTGCTTATTTTTGGCCAGGGATAGTGGTTTGCCTTTCCTTTACCCTCCTTGCAAAAAAGGGAGGGGAAGTCAGTATTTCCCCCATACTTCACCACCTGGCTTGGTTACAGCAGATCACTAGATACCAGAGGGCAGTTTAGCTTGGATTTTGGAAAGCTTCAAGGGAGGTTGAGCAGGAGACACACAGTGCTAATGAGCCAGAGATCTCCTTAAGAAAAAAAAAAAAAGCAACCTACAAGAAGCATTTTTAATTGCATCGCTTTCCTTTTTCCCTTCAATTAGCTTGCTCTCTTCCATTTAAAAGCAGGAACAAGTCATCAGGAATTTGAGGTAAACCAAATAAAACGACTCTTTTAGGGCAGCCTGAGTCTCAGATGCAAGACTCAGCTGTGGTACCACTGGTGCTGCATGGCAGCCAACTGCTGCTGCACTCCTCTGTGCATTTTATTTACCCCCCAAGTAGTGCCATTCCTACAGTTGCACGAGAGCAGTAGTTGGCCCATCTGTAATGCGTTAATGGCCAAGGGATAGGGGCCAGACCAGAGGAGCCAAGGTGATGATACAGTAGGTCTGGGGCTCCCCTTCCCCCCTCACTCTACACCCCCAGGTAAAACTGGGTAAGAACTTTTCAGAGCCTTGAAAGCCTCTGTGGTCCATACCACAAGGCATAACCTCCATGTAGAGATAAGGACAGGGCAAGCATGGCAAGACTGCAACTGGGTTGGGAAGGAGAGACCCCAGCTCCATCACCACAACAATTGGATGCTCTCAAACCTCACAGGTCTGCTCCACTGAAATAAAGTTAATCACTGCCTTCCACAAAGCACCTTCACGGGGCCGGTATAGAGGGGGAAGAGACAATGAGGAACAACTACATTCCTCTTTAATGAGGGTAAAGAGCAAAATGAAGTCAATTAAGTCTGGTTCTGGTGACATTTGTCTAAATACATGAAGATTGGTATAAGCTAAAGCAAGCAAGTTGTTTGAACTCCGTGGGCAGGATTTTTTTTTTCAAAATTAGTTTTTCATAATGTATTCCATTTTTTTCCTCTGTTACTGGTAAGTTCAAAGGACATGTGGGACAGATTCAACTCAACAGTTTGTAAACAGCTGACGTGGGAGGGAAAGGGCACTTAAGTTATTGGAATTGTTTTCATTCAAAAAATTTTGTAAATTAATTCCTCCCCCAACTGCCTGCTATAAACACCACATAGCCATGTTGCTCCTCTTCAAATGGATCATGCAGACAGATGTGCCGTCTGTTCTTTCGCAAACATCAAGGCTGCCTCGCTCGCAGTGTAAATGTCAAGGTGCTAATTAGTTGTAACGGGAGTCAGGCGAGGACAAGTCACAGCGCAGGGAACACGACAGCAGCGTCACAGCATCATGGAGGAGTCACTGCTGCTTTATAAACAGCCCTTCCACAGCCTCTAAGGAATGGGATGGACAGGGCTGCATCGCAGGGACCGACCCATCCCTGAACCACTGGGAGCAGGGATCTAGGGCTGATGGCTGGGGGGGGTGGGGGGGTGGTTAAACATGGGGTACCCCTTCCCCATGCAGCCAAGGGAGGGCACCCCCAGGCTCGCACATTATGGTGCACATTTAGGCATGGAAAAAGGGGAGCACAGACAAGAGGTACACATCGATCATGAAAGCCTTGCCACAGAGTTTATAATATCTTTCTCAATAAACACCAGTCCCTTGTTCTCCGGGGTAGCCCAAACACCTCACCCCTTGTCAGCTTCAGCTCAGAGCAGCCAAGGAGCTCTTACATCCATCACATTTCCATCAATGCTTTACAATTTGCATCCCCTCTTTACCACAGTGTGATATTTTAAGCCTCAGGACAGAGATGCCACTTAAGTCCTCTTTGTTTAGACAGTGCCTGTTGACCATTTAATCGTACTGTAATTACAATGTAGCACCAAGGTAATTACAAAGTAAATACTGTTTTATTGCAGACAAGTACTCCTTTCTTCCTACCTGTGATGCAGGCCATATGGCAACTCCTCCCAGCTCTACCACGTGTGAGTGCAGTCATTAATTACAGCCCATAATTATCAAGACATTACAGGGTGTTTACCTGGTGTGCCTCAAATTACCATGTAGTAAAGAAGCAAAAGCAGAAGCGGCACCAGAAAGGCACCCAGTCACGGAGCAATGGCCCTGCATAACAGCACCTGTTGCTGGTTTCTCCCTGTTGTAGCCGTAGAGGAAGGGTAAGAGTAGGCTGATAGATGGAGGAGGATGGTGGCGGGTAGAAAAGCCCTGCTGAAGTTGTCAAGTGCTTCTGGGTGTCAAATGGGAGAGTGAAGGTGTTTCATCTCAGCAGCAACCAATTCCGTTTCCATCACGGGAAGATTATAAGCCTTGCTCCTCCACGCACTACCTGCCTCCTCTGCTCAGCACCCATCCCGAACCAAGACAGGGTCATTACCTGCTGGTATGGACCCTGCACATGTGGGGCAGGAGGGACCCTTTTGGCATGGTCACCCACTCCACACCCCCAGGATCCTTGCCGGCCAGCTCAGGCACAACATTCCACTTGCCACATCCTTGCTACTACCAAGCCAACCCCATCAGCAAGACCCTAGCAGCTCTGTGGTGTCTGCCACGCTACAGTCCCACCAACGCTTTACCAGGGATGGCAGCAGGGATGCTCTGATCTTTGTTACTTGCACTGGTTCTTCGCCTGATGATGAATAATCAGCCATAAACAGGACATGGTCCCTTTCCACCCGGCATCAGAGATCTTCTTTCCCAGACTGGTAGGAATGAGAAGTAATTAAATGTTATTTCTCACTATTTATTGCTTCCCCTGCCTCTGTGAGCAGCTGTCTCCTGGCTCTCGCTCATGTTTGGAGCTTGCTGGAAGCATCCCTGGGTTGCCCTTCCTGCTCTTCGGCAAACTGGCTTTCCCAAGGACTCCCTTCTGCACTTCCCTGCAGGAAGCAAAGAAAGCACTGCCTCCTCCAACCAGCTCATAATCCTTTACTCAAACATACAGATTATTTAAACATAAGCAGGGATTTCATAGTGGGTTTTGGAATGCAAGTGACTCACGAGTATTAAATTTCACCATTTTATCTTTAGCATGCTAAGTCCTAACACCGTATCACACAGGAACAGAGCAGCAAAGCTGAGCCCTGGAGGAGCCGCTGCTCTTCCAGCCCAGAGACAGAGCTCTGCACCTTCCACCGAGTGGGAAAACACGGCGTCGCAAGCCAGTGCTGCCCACCTCCCGAAGCGGGAAGCGTCCAGGGGACCCTTTCACCACTGCAGCTGCGGGGTTAGGTTTATGAGTTCAGCTTCTGGAGGAAGGCAAGTGTGTTATTCCAGGTCACAACAAGTGACACGGTACCTCCAGTGCCCAAATCATTAGTGGCCACCAAAGGCAGCTGAAGGGCTACCCAGGAGAAGAGACCAGCAGCTGCTAGAAGATGGTGAAGGGGGAGAAGCAGCAGCAGCAAGGTGGGCTTCTGCCCACTCCATGGCTTGACTCTCCTCCCCCCCATCCCATGTCATGCTGATGACAGCCTGCCCTGGCTGCAGGGAGATCACACACACAGCTTCTGCCATCCACCCCACCATCTTGGCTCTAGGCTCCCTCTGTCCCAGGGCATCACCTAACCACCAGCTCCAGAGATCTCCTCCTGGTACGCTTTATGCCAAGTCCCTGGTGGCACTGCACTCTGATAAACACCTCTGGCTGCTGAGGTCGTGCCATGGCATGCAAGGGCTGAAGTTGCATTTTCCTGTGCCTTGGCCAGCAGCCTTTTCCTAGAAGTCTCAAGAAAGCCAAGTTTCAGCCACATCTGTCAGCAGGCAATAGCACAGCGATTTGGAGCCTGGAACCCCAGTAAATGAGCTAATGAGAACACACACACCCCAAAAGAAAAAAAAAAAAAAAAAGGAAGAGCACTGGGATATCAACAGTTTTAAGAGGTCCCATAGCACATCAGTACCAGAGACACTGCTGTGTGGGACCCCATAGCCCTGCAAGGGGGACGTGGAACCACACAGACCTGCTGCAACAGGAGCTGAGGCTGCTTGCTGCCAGAGGCACATGCTTGACCACCAGCAAACCCAGATCCTCCCAGCAACCCACACCAGCATGAGCTGGCCAGCTTCCCACCCTTCCCAGTGCTGGCCAGCTGAGCCAGTGCCACCTGTGTCAGGGGGTGGGACAGGGCACAGGGACAGTTCAGCAGCACTCCTAGAGCAGAAAGACACAATAACATGGGGCTGCTATCAAAGGCTGCAGCCTACCTGTGCTAACAGAGTGGGCTCCACTTATCATTTCAATCTGCTGCCCATTTGGTAGCAGCCAAGGGAGGCTTTGGCAACACCTGCAGCCCTGGATGGATACCCGGGACATGAGCAGGTCTCCCCAGCAGCCGTACAGGGAAGCGGGGTGCTGCAGTGCACAAACAAGGGTCTTGGAGTTGAAAAGATCAGGCTGTTCACCAGCCCAGGAGCACCACCAGTACAGGATGACACATGCCCACTACAAGCACATGCAAGAGGAGCCTTTCCTTCAGCTGAGGATCTGCTAGAGCCAGGTACAACAGTGCCATGCCAGCACACACACCAGAGCACAGCCACGCTCCAGCACTGATGCTCCTCATGCCTCTCCATCCCAGCCAGCACTGCCCCAGCACAGCTAGGGACAGCGGGGAAGAAAGCTTTTACTTATACGTTTAACTCCAGTGCAAAGATCCACATACCAGGCAAGCACACACCTATGCACTCTTTGAAGCCTTGGGCAGCAAATGGTCCCCAGGGAGCACACACTCCCCCCGCCACAGACTCTCACTTTTCCAGCAAGCCCACATATCAGCTTGTCTCCCCAACTAACCCTCCCTTTCCCAGGGACCTATTTCCCCTCCTACCAGCCTAAAAAACCCAAGGGGACTCTTTACCTCTTGCACCACTCTTGTTCATGTAGCTCCAGCAGCATTAACAGTCCTTCCTCTGACCTTTGTTGGTCCACAGCCTCCTGCTCCTCCAGCCATCACTACAAAAAACTTCCCAAACCCCTACTGTAGCCCTACCCTTCTTTTTAAGCCTGTTATTCTTCAGCAGTTTTTAATTAGGCACTTGATTACAGCCTGGGTAGGTAATGAGGCGCTGCATTAACTCCTTCCAGGCTGTTCACCCTTCTGGTTGGGGTGAGAGGGTGTTCCCTGCCCCCCTTTTAAATCCATCTTTGCCAATGCCAGAAGTCTCATCGTGGAGTGACGGAAAGCTCTGGCAGCGGTGGGTGGCTCCCAGGCCACCACACGCGATGGGTGCGCTGGGACGGGGGGTGCGGGACATCATGGCACGGTCTATTCCCCAAAACAGAGGGAGGCCACCCAGAGCCCCACGGGCCAATGTCCCTGCCTACAGAAACCGCTGTGGTGTGAGGATGGGCGCTGTGCAGCTCCAGGGCCATGATGACATGGGGGGCTCCATGGGGCTCCCCAAAATACACTGTGCCCCTGTGTGCCCATCTCCACGAGCAGGGGTGACAGCACAGCCCTGCAAGCACGTGTGTGCGCCTGGGAGCCAAAATAATGAAACTGTGTGGGAGGGAGGCTGTCTCTGACTCACCCACTGCTCCAAAATACCCTTTCGTCTGGAGGAATTAGCTTTTTCCTCTGCTCCTTGCTTTAAAGAGGGCTTTGAAGCTGTCTCCCCCCACCCCAAACCTGCAGCATCTTGCTGGTGGCATTGCAGGTGGTAAGAGCACGCACGTCCCATGGTATGGCACGATTTTGTAGTGAAAAGAAAGGAGAAGCACCGGGGTACCCCAGCACACTTGCAATGTTTGGGGTTTTCTCCCCAAAACACCACCTCTCTCCAAATGCCTCTAGAGATTTGGCGATGCAGCCAGACAGGGTGTAGATGTGACCCTGGGCATTTCTGCTTCTCCTTGCAGACCTCCTGTGGATGGAATCGTCCCTGTGAAATAAGAGCAATGGAAAATTAACATGACATTATGAAAATGTAGGATCTCGCATCCTTGCCAGTGACCTCACCCCAGCCAAAGGAAACACTGGCCTCAATACAGTCACATATGCCTGTGCCCTCAAACATAGCTATGCTGGTTGGTTTAGTTACGTACAGGTCAGTACACCAGTCCTGATGCAGAGCAGGCAGAGGTGGCTTCAGCACATGGCTTCTGCAAGGACTCACGGAGAGTGTGATAAGGAAGTACATGATCCTCAAGAGGATGCTAGACAGCAACAGCAAAGCTGAAAATTTCTGAAATGATGGGAAATAAGCTCCGTGCTTTGGACAGCAAAGGAGACCAGCATGTAACTGGGGAGCAGAGGAGAGTCTCCATCCCGCTGAGGGTTTCCAAACGGGACAGAGCATCTCTGCACAGGAAGATTTGTTGCCCAAAGTGACTGGCTGCTGTTCCCTGGGGCATTGCACAAAGGGCTGGATGGCCCAAATGGCCTCACCAGCAATTTCTACTGCACGCTGGTGTGTGCTAAGCTGCCCTCCTCCCTGCACACCACTGCTTGCACAGGTGGTCTGGCCGTGCAGGGGAGCACGCATGGTCCCTGAGCACAGGGACCTCAAGGGTTGCCCACTCCATCCTTCCCTCTGCATACTTCTTTGTAGCTTTTTTTCTGGTTTCTTTTCTTGCCTTTTCTGTAGGAGAGGCTGTGACTCTGCAAAGATGAAGCTGGTGCATTGATGAGTTTAAGTGGTCATTCTGTATCCATGTGGTTTTAGCACTCTGAAGGGTCCTTCCCTCTGCATCCTTCCCTGGCATAACAGATGCAAAGTGAAATGGCCACCCTGCTTACTGTAGTCATCATTAAGCTCATCCCAGAGCTATTCTGCTCAAGCACCATCCTCTTCATCCCCTGTGAACCTCCTTCATTTTCTTTACAGAAAGGTCTTCACATAATTGGGCATGAAAACACTTAGTAAAGGGTCTCTTCTTATGTGCCATCAGTCCCTTTTTTTATATTTCTTCCCTCCTTTGATTCTACCCAATTAGCCTGTCACAGATAAGCTGTGTTTCTGCTTCTAAAAGAGAGATAGTATTTATTGTTGACTCCGTGCTTGCCACCTGTATTTTCTCTGTTGTTCCCCCCCATCCCCACCCCAGCTTCAATGTCTCTGTATCATGATCGCGAAGCTTGTTTACTGATCTCTGACTCCGAAAGTTGACGCTGTGCTCAAAGAAACCACCCTCCAGCACATCTCTCCATCCATTACTGCATGCTAACTTTGCCACTCTCACTTTTGGCACTACAGTACAACAGCAATCCGATAATATGGTCATTTTCACACAACTTCAAACTGAGCATCTTTATTAGCAGGTGCTAAATTGCTGCTCCAGCTGCTGAATGGTAACAATTAACTCAATTAACATCTAAACAGATGTAATTTTTGAGGAAACGAACAACATTAATAACCACCAAAAGGGGAAAAAGGCTGCAATTACAAATGTGGAAAAAATCATGCACAGCTACAGACAGGCGTGTGCTGTTTCCAGTGTCCCCTGGAGAGCTGTTAGAGCACAGCCCTTTCTCTGAGTGTTGGCAGTACATGCAGCTCATAATATGCATCGTACTCGCTGCTATGGCTGAGGCTGTACCTGCAATGGATGCAGCACAGTTTGCCTCTGCAAGAAGGTTTAAGAGGTTTGGCCTTCGTCTGTCATTTGGAGGCCCCATGCACATTACAAATACAGAGGGTTGAGCCCCTGCCAGCAAAAGTAGAACTTTGCCAAAACAGCTCACCAAACCACATTGCAAATGGTGTGCTTGAAAAAATATAGATAGCTTACAAATAATATTTTGTTGCATCTCCTGGCTCCCTGGCTGTCGGTAGGATATGAGGAGGTACTGGACATGGAGATGTGTCACGCAATGCATTGAACAGTGGCAATCTGTTACTATACTGTCACATTCCACATTTTATAACTCAAATATCATCATGGTCTTCAGCCTTTCGCTGCCTGCTCCATCTGACAGCCTTGGAGATACCCTTCAGAGCGCTAAAACCACATGGATACAGAATGACCACTTAAACTCATCAATGCACCAGCTTCATCTTTGCAGAGTCACAGCCTCTCCTACAGAAAAGGCAAGAAAAGAAACCAGAAAAAAAGCTACAAAGACAAAAAAAACCCAGGCTTCTGCATTGCTCTAGCTCCAGCTTGGTGACCCTTGTTTACCAGGGGTGACCTCCTGTCTGAGCTCCATGTAGCACACAGGGACATCTAATGGCAGAAGAACAATATTGCGAATGGTGCGTCTTAAAAACCTGTTACCGCACGGGCAGAAACAGGTGAAAAATGTAAATTCCCAGCCTGAGCTGTGGCTGGGACCTTGCCCATGCCCTTCCAGCTCGCGAGTCTTGTGCATGTTTGCAGGCCGAGACTTCGTTGCCCCAAACACTCAGGGAAAGGAAGCTTCATTGCTTCCAAGCTGCATTTATTTTAATATCCACAGCTACTCCCTGCAAATTCGAATCTTCAAACTGCCATCCTGGTGTATTGCAGTTATCACAAAGTAGCTTTTGTTGAGAAAAGCTTTCCTCATGGCCAGTGAGAACCCAGGAAGCTCAGCAGACAGCGCAGTGACAGGGCCCTGGCAGCCTGCCTGTGCTCTCCCCAGAGTTGGATGGTATCTCCCCTACAGTGCCATGAGGCTGCGGTTAGTACCTGGTCTCCCGGGCAGGAGATGATACCTTGGGCACTAGTCTCAGTGCACTAGTGGCCTTCTTCAGTGGAGATGGGCAAGAACGTTCTCTGGTAGCCCCAGTTTGGTCACCAGCCCTAAAAGAGTCCTCCCGTGCCCAGCTCCTCTTGTTGCAGCTGTTCATGGACCTCTTTTCCCCAGCCAGTCGTGCTCCTACAAGCGAAGGACAGGACCCCTTCCCTTGGGTCCTCTGTGCCCAGGAGAGGGACAGCAAGACAACAGGGACACCAGCCAGATCTGGGTGATAAAAGGTCCCAAGGTGCCCAAGCAAACCAAGGACCAGGACATCCAGATGCTGGAGATGCCCAGGGAAGGAAACACCGGCTGCTGAGCAGGAAAGACATCCAGGGATGCTCCCAGCTGTGGGGTGCATGGCAGCCGTGGGTTCCTCCTGGCACTTCGGCTTGGAGGGGGCAAGCACTGCACCCAAGGACTCCCATGGCATTTCCCAAGGTGTTGCTGAAAGGGAGCACACCCAGCCCTGGGAGACCCGTCGGGCTCGCGGAATAGGTGCTTGAGCCAGCCCCAGCGGGCAGATACCCTAAGTGCAGCTCTCTGTTAGGTTTAATGTTCAGATTAAATTTTAAAGAGCATTTAATTGGCTATCACTCTGCTATTTCCAGTTATTTGCCCGGCATGTCTCTGCATTGGCTTGAAGGCAGGTGTGTTTTCCCCAGGCAGAGGGTGAGCACAGTTTGCTGCCACTGGTGATCTTGAGGCATGAGGAGCAAAGTGTGTGGGTCTCCCCTTGGACCTGAATCCCTCCTCTCAGAGACTGAAGTTCTGGGTTGATTCGAGGGGGATTTGACTCAATTTTGTGGGTTTTAAAGATTGATGGTTTATGTATATTTACATCTTATTCCACATGTCGGCATGGGCGAAGTCAAAAGCCAAATTTGTGTTTTGCTTTGGATCTTGACATTTCCACGTTCATTTTCATTGCATTGAGTAGCAAAACAAAATGTGTTGGGACAAGCAAGAACATTCTCTTTTTGTTTCAGCCAATTCTCCAAATTTTGTAATTACTACTTAGGTCAGGCGTTTCTAAAGAAAGCAGAACCTGAGTTCCCTTGAAAGGACAGACTGTGGTGTTTTGCTCTGCTAGCAATAGCACAGTTTGCCAATGGTTTTCTCAAAACTGGATTTTGTCCCGTTAATACCTCCCCAGGAAAAGGTTCTGCTTTGACTAAACAGCATCTTTCAAGGGGAAGTGACTTCACTGCAAAAGTTTGGGGCTAATTATGCACAACTGAGCTAGGTGGGTTTTCACCCTCTCGTGAGTTTATCTTCATCTTTATTTCAGTGTAAATACAATCCCTGGAGCAGCGCACTCAGTCACATAGCCTGTGTCACAGCCAGTTGTTGACAGTGCTTACCCACTGCTCACTGCCGTCCTCTCTTTTAATTTTTAATTCTCTGTAATTAAGAGGCCCACTGGAAACAAAGCAAACTTGGGATAAAAACATTCACTGCATGGAATTTGGCAAGGCAACGTCTTAACCCAGGTTTTCTTCTGGAAAAGACAGCTAAAAGAGATTCAAGACCTCTCCCAATGCAAATAGGAGCATCAGTCTCCATTTGATCTTCATTTAGTCTCCCGTTCAGCTTAAGTGTTGTGGACTGGACTAGCTATTTGCAAAATACAGGATCCACTCCTGCAACAGAATCCCGGTACCAAGGGATGCCCTTCTGCTTTTCAGACAACATGCAGCAAAAGTATCTCTTAGTGTTTTCCAGGTATTTTTGCTTTTGTCTCCAGTGGCAGTGGGCCAGTGATTAGGGTAACAATACCTGTGCAATTATTTAGCATCAGTCAATATTTGGCAGAGGTTTATCCAGCTGCAGGTGGATCCTCATTTCCTTCTGGATGACAAGATGGAGGCTTACAATGCCTTAATGCTACTCCGGGACCATGGTTTTGATGGGCTGCCGGCAGGACGGCTTATGTTCCCCTGGAAATCAGGGTTGCTGCCAAGGCTTCCCAGGGCAGGCAGCAGCCTTCCCCTGGGCACCGAGCCTGGCGAACCCCAGCATTGCCCAGTTCCCCTCCCATTGGCATATTTACTAATGAGCTGCGAAATCATGGCAAGATAAGAAATGCTGCTTGGTGGGGGAAAAAAAAAAAAAAAAGAGAGCCGTGTTCTCCTATCCCCTAGAGACATGTTAAAAACAAGACAGAAATGCACTTACTTGGGTTTTGGGGTTTCGATAAGGACAGAAACAGAAGCAGTGCTCAAAGGGGGCTCCCCAGCGGTCCCACAGGTGGGAGATGCAGCAGCATCCCCGGCATGGGCTTTGTCTGGCCACAGTGCATGCATTCACCTCTGTGGTATCCCAGGCTCAGTCAGCCTCCTGGAAAAGAGAAAAACAGAAACAAATAACAATAAGGAGGCAGTCTTTTTGGTTGGATAATACATTTCAGACCACTGGCTTGGTATGGACCCTCCGAAAAAACCTCCATGCCAACTCTCAGCAGCTTGTGCTGATCTTAAATCCCAAATGCCACACCACCACATGGCCTGGGCCCATGCCCAGATGGCATAGGTGGGTTTTCCACCCATCCAGGCATGGGCTGGGACTGGCCAAGGATGCAGGAGCAGGAGCCAATCATCCCCTCCTCCAGCGAGATGCTCCAGGTGCATCAGTGTCTCACGGCACGGCTCTATGCCTCCTCACCTGCCCCACATCCCAGAGGGGCTTGCGGGGTGATGGGAAGCCAGGATGCATGAAGCCATCTGCAACAATTGTGCTCACGCTTTTGGGGCTGTTGGTCCCGTGAAAGAACCTTTCAAGTAGGTCAGAGTCTGGGCAATCTCCTCTGCGTTTGTCGGCTTGCAGTGCATGCCTGTTCTCTAATGAGGTTTATTCACATCGGCGTTTCTCGGTATTATGTGCAGTATCTGGATAAAAGAACCCCGTCCCTCAGTGGGGAGTCTCCAGCACAGTGGTCTACACAAATACAATAACAAAACTCAGTTGCTTTTTCAAGCAATAATGGAAGTCATTCAGGATATGAGCCAATTCCCATCTCTTTTAGCATCCACTTGGTCTCTACTCCAAAGCTTTTTGGAAGCCCTTAACTGGTAGCTTTGAAGCATTTGGAAAAAAAAATTGGTTTCCCCTCTTCATTGATGTACTGTCTCTTTTTTCTGCCAAAACCCACACTTTTTTTGCCAAAATAAAAACCCACTAGTGTATGAAAGCAGATCTCATCCTCCAGGGAGGGGAGAGCTAGCAACTAAGAGCTGACAGAAATAGAAAAGCTTCCAGGAAATAATATCTTCAGTGCTGTTTTATCTGCTTCATCATACTGCAGTCAGAAGAGATTTTACCAGAGTCCATATGAGCCCAATTAAAGCTTTCTAATTTTCACAGACCTCTCCAGAAATTATGTCGCAAACAAAGGTCACGAAGACCTCGTGGAGACTGTGTTGCTCTTCACTGTTTCTGCCCTCCTCTCATGACCATGACGAGTCTGGCTGTGAGGTACTACGCCACATTCTGTGGCTTCTGCCAAGTCCCACGTTGTCCTCAGGAGCACAGGGGTGGCCGTCAGGCAACCATATCTCTGCCAGGAATTTGTCAGGCATTTGTAGTTCATTAGGGAGGGACAATGGACCTTGCTGTTGAGGTCTGCAGGAAAGAGATGGCAGAATTGACCCAATTTGGATGGAATTTATGACTGAGAAAGCAAGCACACTAGGGATGTCCAGCTCTCCATAGTCCATGGAAGGTCGTTCCATGTGCAGCACTGTAGGAGATGTTTTCACCAAGGGGGCAGGAGGGACTCCAAAAGACAGCCCCGTCCATGGAAGCAGGGGCAGGGCCACCTCCTCGGTGACTCGAGGACTCCATCAACTGCAGTCCGTTTCCCACAGGTTTTGCTGAAGCGCCTCCCATCCCACTGCATTTGAAATCTCCAGGCGAGACAAACAGGCAGGGTGCCTCTTCCAAGACAGATGTTTGGGAGGTGTTTGTGATCACCTCCTTCCCAGCAGTATTTTCCACATGCAAAGTCATTGCAAACCCAGGAGGGCTTTGCCTCCAAGTGCACATTGCAAGAAGGGCTGGTAAAAAAAAAAAAAAAAAATCAAAACAACCTCAACCCGCCTTACTTTTAGACAGGAGCTTGCTGAGGTTACAGAGTGACTTTGTGAGAGCAGGAGCAGAGGCAAGCGCTGCCCTCCTGCCCTGCCGTGGGATGCAGCAGGGTGACACTGTCATGGGGTGAGGCAGCCTGGGGACATCAGCCCTCAGACCAGCAACTGAGCCCCATCGCTGCATCCCCCAGCACCAGAACAGCATCTCCCAAGCTCGGGAAATCTCAAGGTCCCAGCCTCAGCTTTCAATTAACCTTTCCCACAGGGAAACCCACAGGTTTCAAGCTTCTCCCTGAGTAAAAACCTGACAAGTCTGACTTACAGACATTGATTTTGCAAGGCACCAAGCGTGCATCCTGTGCCTGGTGCTCGGCAGGGCTGCGATCTGTCCAGGGGGATGCACGGCCCACCCCTGCAGGCACATTGGGCTGGAGCACTGGAAGATGCTCTTTGGGGAGATCAGCAGCAGGTCGGGCAGCAGGAGTCCCACTAGGACACGTGTGTTCCTTTATGGGTCCAAAGGGAACATTTCTCATTATCTCTCCTTGCAATTTAATTAATCTGCGTTCAGTAATGAACCTTGAAATTTCAATTAAAAACATCATCACTAATCAGGACAGGATTCAAAACAGTCAAGGGGCTCCTGATAGCTTTACAGTGGCAGGAAGTTTGGGTTCAAGCTAGGATTTGCACCCATCTCTTTATTTTGGACACAGACCCTGTTGTCCGGTGATTAAAATCCCGCGAAGGGAGAACTGTGTATCCTCAGCCTGTTAAACAGGCTGTCGTGGCATCGCTGAGCTGTGCCGTCTGGCAGTGAATCAGAGAAGCCACAGGATGCAAGTTCTGCCCCAGTAATGTCAGTATAACCTGACCCAAATGAGGCAGCCCTCCTTGTGGCCTCCGGTAGAGCTGGATGCAGCCGATCATGCCCTGCCGTTCCAGACACCATGAGGCCATAGAAAATGCCGGTACTTCCAACGCCAGCATTTAAAAGTTGCTCCCATGACTGTAAATCCTGAGCCATGGAGCTAACAAAGTCCCTCCCTTGCCTACAGGCCACTGAGTAAAAATTGATTCAAGGTCAGAAACCCAAGGAAGACCTATCTGAAAAAAACAGCAAAGATAAGCAAGGTAGGAAGGGGCAAAAGAGAAAACAATCCTGTCTGTGTACCCCAAGTTGCCCACATCCTTTAAAAACTAAAAGAAAGAATAATAAGTACATTTGTTGGAAGAGAATAACATTGAGAATTTTCTTTTTTCTGAGGAAAGCTGTGCCTCCAGAAAGGCTTTACAGGAAGACCTATCTGAAAAAAACAGCAAAGATAAGCAAGGTAGGAAGGGGCAAAAGAGAAAACAATCCTGTCTGTGTACCCCAAGTTGCCCACATCCTTTAAAAACTAAAAGAAAGAATAATAAGTACATTTGTTGGAAGAGAATAACATTGAGAATTTTCTTTTTTCTGAGGGAAGCTGTGCCTCCAGAAAGGCTTTAGGTGGATCAGGAAAGCTCAGTGGGCAGGGGACACAGGCATGCCAAATGGCCCTGGCAGTGTGACCTTTGAAGGGAAAAACAGGCAGAGGAAGGCAAAGTCATATTTTCTTATCTGATTCCCCAACATTTGAACTGTAGTTTTCAAGCCTGGGCATCCAGTAATGTTATTTTTTCATTACCGAACAATGCAACATGTCTTTGTTATTTAAATAAACGACAAGTGGTGTTTTCCAGCGTGGTCAGTGCAGACATTTCCACGTTGCTGTGGAGCTGCACTGGGACGGTCTCTGGAGCATTGCACGTGCATTATTTCCCAGATACACAATTGCATGCCAATTGTAGCTTTCTGTAAAACACCCAGCAGATTGACTGATCCAACCCAGGAGGTGCCCATGTAATGATGCTTAATTTGATCCTAGTGCTACACCAGACTGAAGCCCTTTTTGAGCACTAAACTCCCATACAGGCCCATAGGGTTAGCTAGGAATGGAACTGAGAGCTCCTACAGACATCCTGGAGATGCTCTGGCTGCCCAGAGGATGTGTCGGGTCCCCAATCCAGTCTGTGGAGCAGAGCTGCTCTGATGCAGGACAAACAGCACCTCCACGCTACATTTGCATCTTCTTCAAATCACAAAACCCCTCCTTCCTGGGTCCTCGTGGCAAACATACTGGGGTGAGGAGCACTGCCAGTCTGCACGTCCGCTGGGAAACTCTCATGCCCATCTCTCAGAGCCAGAGGTGACCCGGGATTTAGGTGGAGTGTCAGCTGTAGGCAGGTTTTATTTGGTGTTTGGCATCGTGCGGAGGTGGGGGACGTTATCTGCAGCATTGCAGCTCTGCCTGGTTAGCAGGCAGATGCCTGGTTAGCAGGCAGATGGGCTGATGATGGAAACATTGAAGCAGGCAAAGCCAGGCTCAGGGCAGAGCCCCACTGGGTTCCCAGCAATATTTGCAGCCAACTTTTGAGCATGTCTTCTCCCTTTCCAGTTTCTGCATCCAGAATTTCTGCTCTGAACTGGCCACTCAAGAGTGACAGACCCAAGTTATTCCCTCAGGCACCTTCGCAAATAGTTTTGAACTTGGACATGGCAATAAGACTGAAGTTTGAGTAGAGCTCCATAAAGTGCAGGTAAAAGCCCCATCGTCCCAGCTGCCTCTCTAAGGAGAATGCAACTGATAAAGGGTAAATGGCAACTCGGGGTGGGGGGTGGGGGGGGGGGGACCAAAACCCAACAAAAAAAACCCCTTTCACTTCATGTGCTGTTTCCAAAGGCTGGCTAGTCTACAGCTTGGATAATTAGATTTCAGCCGTAGAGGCAAAATGTGCAGAATAAATTATTAATCACAGATTGTTTGCCCAGTATCAAGTGAGAAAGAAGTGAATATTCAAAAAGCCAGCAGCTTGACAATGTTTCCGTCTCATTACGAAAAGACGAGGTGCAAGCACAAGTACTTATATCTCAGAGATATTCTCCCTGTCACCCACCTCACGGCCTCGCTCCCCGGGTCAAAACTGGGACAGCGAGATGCCTCCTTCATGTACAGCTTATTGCACACACCAGAATGACCAGCACAGTCATGCCGCTGCTACGCAGAAAGAGCTGGGCTCTCTCGCCACCTCGCTGGCAGCGGGCGCTACCTGAGCATCTCCCCAAAAATCCCCAACCACATGCACTGGGCATGACCCCGGAGGGGCTCAGTCCATGCAAGGAAGGGTCTAGTCCCAGTTTTGGGGTCCTGGCCCCTGAGGCCAGTGTTTGCCTTTAGTTACTGTCACATTTGCCCATGAAACAACTATCCTTCCTTTAAGCCTGTCCGAGCTCATGGCTGAGAGTTATTCCCTGGCAGGGAGCTCTGAGGTAATTTTCTGTGGGGCCTACACCCAGGATTACGTCTTTGAAACAGGAGGAAGCATGTAGCTTGGCTCGAAGGAACACGATAATTACCTGAGCAGAAAAAAAGGAGCCTTTTCTTTCCTGGTAGAAAGCAGCTGATAAAAGCCTGAGACCAGTGGTATTTATATTAGCAGATTTTACATCCTCCTTGTGTGTACTTGGACTGCAAGATATAAATCAAAGCAGAGGTTCATTCCAAGAACAGTTTATTTTTATCCAAGAAGTATGTGCTGGCGAACCAGATATTGGTACGTTGATTCTGTTGGTTCAGTGTGATTTATAATAGTTCCTATTGTTTTATACTGTATTTCACTCTGGAGTACTTAATTTATCCAAGTCACTGGTTTAGGTTTTTTGGTTTGGTTTGTGTAATGTATATTTTCTTATGAGTGGTTTTAGGTTTTAGTGGTTGGCTGCAGTGTTATAGGACTTTCATGCAAAGGAAGAATGTAAACCCATGAGAACAAATTCCAAATGGGTTTGCAAACGCATCCCTCTCTAAATTGTGTGTGAGGTGGAGAGTAAAGCAGCACAGAGTGATTCTCAATATATCATTGCCCTTTAAGCATGACAAATCCTCACCAGAGTTCAGGGCCCTGCCTGTGTCCCTAGAAGCGATGCATCGGGTGGTTGAGGTCCAGGGTGGTACCTGCTGCAGGGGAGGTGAAGCAGGTTTTGGAGCCCTTGGTTGGCTGATATTGTGCACAGGATGCCATTAGAATTGTCAGCCTGAGATATTTGCTCACCAGAATGAAAATGAGATGGGGTGAAGGGATGTAGCAGAAAGGAGACGGTAGGAAGAACCGTCCGCCTCCAGCAAATCCTGCCTGGCTGCTGCTCTGAGCTGGCTAGTGGTCTTTCCTACAAAGCACTTTGGCCCATGTAGCTCTTGAATTAACTGCACATGCGGTGTGACACCCTGGACCCTGCCTGCTGCCACTCTCCCATCTCAGACAGCGGGATGGAGCCCGCAGCCTACCTGGCCCTGGGAAACACCATCCTCGCCGGCTCCATGTTGCTGCACCGATGCCAGCAGCCAACCTAGTTGTATGCCAGGGGAGGGAAGACATGAAGACAATCTCTTCCTCCATCCCACTCTCACTTTTTGTTAGCAAACATTATAAACACCATCATCAGGAAAGGAAAGGAACAGCCCTGAGAGCCACACAGAAAAAGGCTGTATCCACAGCTCTGTGCCCAGGTCTGCTCAGCGTCCCCTTGGCTCTCCCGAGGGAGTGGCACAGTCCCTGCAGACTGTAACTGGAGTCCTCGGAAATCTTTGCAGGGGTTGGGATTTCGGCAATTCTGCAAGGACACCCGCTGTCATGGCTTTGCTAGGGGTGGGAGGATTTGTGCTTTGGCCATGGCAAGGAGAGTGTGACCCGTGCTGGGCCGTTCATCAGCATGACGCTTGTGGATGGTAATTAAAGCAAGGAGAGAGAGGGAAAAAAAAAAAAAAAAAAGGAAAAATCACCTTCTTCAAGATTTATGAGAATATAAACTCGGGAGCTGAGATGTTCCTATCACCACCTATGAGGCCCAAGGGACAGCTTTGACTTAATGCAGAGTCAGATGGTTCTCTCGGTTATGAATTCAGAAGGTGATCTAGGGAGTTTGAAGTGGAGACATCCAAGTGCTTAAAGAGGAGCACACAGGAGCCAGGAGACTTCGGTCTCAGTGTCTTACTTCTACTGCAATACCCAAAGACTGTCCAGACTCGGGGAGCAGTGAATGTCCCCCACTCCAGGTGTCCAGTTCAGCCAGGATGGAGCTAGTTTCGTCTTCTGCAGCTCCTGTGTTTTGGATTTAGTGTGTGAAACAAGGTGACAGCACGCTGCTGCTGTTCACTGCTGCTGAATGATCAAGGACATCTTGCAGTTTCCCGAGCTTTGCTGATGTGCAGTTTCAAATGCTTGGGAGGGGCACAGCCAGAAGAGTTGATCTAAACTGGCCAAAGAGAGTATTCCATGCCATAGGCGTCATGCCCAGTCCAAGTGAGGGTCAGCCATTGCTCTCGTCCCTTTTTCCTTTTGGGTTCGGGTTTCTTGTTCAGTTCACTTTCTGTTCATGTTCCCTTCTTGTTATCTTATTCTTGTTTTGTTTAATTTGGCCCTGTTTGTCTGTCTGTCTGTTCCCTCATGCTCTCTCTGGAACTTGCTGTTCTGGGAGAGCTGTGGGGGAATATCCCTGCTCCCTGAGTGCTGCTCGGGACGGGCTGGGTCGGTCATCGGGTGGTGAGAAATTGTGCATTGTTCATTTTATATATTCTATTATCCTTTTACATTATTATTATT
>KL284908.1:1615-25970 GCA_000699545.1 Podiceps cristatus | reverse complement strand
CGGGTACTGAGGTGGGTTTTGGACTCTGCCCTGAGGGGTTTTCTGCTGTTCCATCCTCCCTGCTTCTCCTCAGACCCTTTAATTCCAGTGGCCCTTGGTGAAGGCATCCATCAGGGAGGCCAGAAGGATCATGGCCCCACTCTAACAAGCAATTTGTTACCCAAGAAGAACAAGGAAAAGCAATGCTTGGGGCTCTCCCACCACAGTCACCCCAGTGCCATGGCCAGGAGGAATCCACACTGAGGAAAGAGAGGCATCCCAGACCCTAAGATATCTTAATAAAAAAAGAAAGGTAAAATAAATGTATGTCCAGGAAAAAAAAAAAAAAAAAAGAGAGAGAGAGAGGAAAAAAAAAGGAGAAAAAAAAATGCAGTGCCAAGGAGAGTCTTTGATAGGAAGTTTTTAAAACACAAAAATGAAAACATCCAACCTGAAGACTTTGTATCCACTTTGGAGCTGGATGGAGTGATCTGGAGCAGAAGTTCCTGTAAGCTGCTGCATACTTCCCATAAGAGGTGGGGACAGCAAGGAGAGCTTTACCATTTCGGGTTTCTAAGCCTCCATGGGAAACCTGTCAGCTCCTCGGAGTGATCCCCAACTTCACTGATGAAGCAGCCGCATACATTCCAGTTAAGGTAATCTCCTGCCTTAATAATTCATGGCCCGCTTTCAGGAGAGCTTGAAGCTCAGAGAAAAACTGAAGGCTGCTACATACATTTTGATCAGCAGCACTGATCAGTGCCTTCCTTTATAAGAAATAAAATCCAGTGGAAGCATTTTTATTAAGCTACAGGGTCAAGTAATAGCTGCTTCCAAGGTACAGAAGTTACATCTGGCTTATTTACATTTTTTTCTCCCCTTAAGTCACGTAATAAAAACATTATCCTGGAAAGAAGAGAAAGATCTTAAAATAAAAGGAGTGCTACCTGACAAATATGCTTTTAACAGCCTGGCAAACCAGAGTGCCTCGGAGAGAGACTGTTCTCAAGGAGTCGTCCTTCAAGGGAAACATCTCCAGAGATGGTGTGCATGCCTGCTTCCATATTGCCCATCATTATTACCATCATTATATTCTTTAATTGTCCTAATTGCATTAGTGCTGGTGGATATTACTCCTGTGGGGCTGTGGGTCTGCTGAGACTTTGCAGACTAACCTGGCAGGTCAGGTGGGAGGCAAGGAGGGAAGGGGAGGTGTGGGAGGACGGGATGATGTGGCCAGCATCAGCCAGGGGTGACCCAGCCTGCTGTGTCCCTGGGCTGTGGCTCAGGCCGTCTGCAGGGTCTCTCCCACATGCTCCTGGCCTGACCCCTCCACCAGCAGCTGCAGACCTGCTCTCCTCATCTCCCTCCCTGCCGCGTCCA
The DNA here is from genome assembly GCA_000699545.1 of Podiceps cristatus. Classification (NCBI taxonomy): domain Eukaryota; kingdom Metazoa; phylum Chordata; class Aves; order Podicipediformes; family Podicipedidae; genus Podiceps; species Podiceps cristatus. The sequence goes on along the minus strand of KL284908.1, from coordinate 24,608 downwards.
GGGATCTCCTGAAGCACAGCCTTGATCCCCCCAAAATCCCTGGAATTATGAGAAGTTGGGCTTCATCAAAAGGTGACGATGGTCTTGGGCATTTCAGCACACATCTTAGAAGGCATCGTCCACTCCAGAGCTAAACCCACCTTTGCCTATGCCCATCTCTCCTCTCAAGCCTGTTCAGCAGCATCCCCTCTCCCAGCCCCCCGTGTACCTCTGCGCAGCATCCTCAGGCTCTGCTGGGGCTGCTGTGTGCTGGTGTTTGCACGGGGTTGCATCCCTTGCCGCAAATGTGCACGCTTGGTCGCATGCCCAGCTCCCTGGCCACGGGCCAGGCTGCTCCCTGGGTACCGCTTGCTCCTGCTAAGGACAGGAGATGTGCTTGCCCTGGTGTCTGTGGTGATGTTTAGTGTCTGAAGACCTGTATGGGCATGGGTTGCCTTTGAAGCTCTGGTTCCTACCTCCAAGCACAAAGCCCTGCTTTACTGAGCCAGCTGGAAGCAGTGTGGTTAATAAGACAAAACCCTAAAGTACCTCCAACTGTAACCTATATCCTGCCTCCTGGCAGAAAACATGACTTTCTTAAAGTGGCTGAGGATTAGATGCTCATATAATTACAGTCCAGGCAGCATGCTGTTCGCATGAAGCAGAGCCTAAAAAATCTAACAGGGTGGTTATAAAATGGCAGAGCTGATGGAAGTCCAGGGAGCTACTCTATTCTACACCAGCTCGAGGTCTGACCCTTTACTTTACTTGCCCTTTTCCATAACAAGAGTGGCTTTTGCAATGCATGGTCTTGGAAGTCAAGCAGTCAAAGCACACATGCAAGCCAGCACATGAAGAGACAGCATGCAACCTGCAATCCTGCAGCGTGTCTTCATTTGCTTGCATCCATGACCATGCATTTGCAGCCTAGCTAGGAGAAGCAAAGACGCTGACAATCTAAATTAGTGCCGTGCTCCACCCAAGTGAGTGCCTCTGCTCCCAAAGTCACTCTGAGCAGCACCATCTCCTTCAGAGATGTGCCCAAGGAAGCCATGCCCAAGACAGCTATTAGCTAACCTGCACCAACCTAGAGGTTAAATCAGAAGCTAAATCCCTTTCAAAATCTCTTGTGTTTAATACCGATTTGCCTCAAAACATGGAGGTTCCTCATTGCCATAAACTCTGCAAACCCCATTTTGGATTTGGGCATCACTTTCAGTGTCTCAGTGATACTGCTTGGCACTAGGTTGCTCAGGGTAAAAGCATATTGGGTGAAAAAGCCTTTAGTTGATTAGTTTGTGGTTTACCTTTCCCGAGTGTCATCAGGTGTCCCTTCTTCTCCCTTTATCCACCTACATGAATGAATGTCTCCTCTTCTTTGTGAAGGATACACCTCTATAGACGAGAAGGTGTTGGTTTTTCTCCTCTTAGCCAAGACACTCCTCTTTTCATTTTCTCACCACACCCACCCCTTTTCTTTTTACACACCTTCTCCATTTTACAAGGAGTTCTGGCTTTCAGCAAGATTTTGTAATCCTTTATGAGCCTTGTCTGATTTAGCACAGTTCTCAGGGATGACTGAGGGATGGAGGCAAGCGTCTGACCATGAGAAGAAAAAGTCATATAAAACAGCTTCTAGACGTTTCAGAAGCTGGTCTGAATACCCTCAAGATACAGTCATGGTCTTACCTGCCACTGGGGCTCTGGGATCCATCTTCCAGGCACCAGAAAGATCCCAGGTGACTATACACCCTTCAAAAGGACTTAGGTTATGAAATGCACGCAACTTACGACTGTTGAAGCCATCGGAGCGGCACAGGCAGGACCTGTACCACCAGCCTTTGAAGTTCATGGGAACCACTCTGATATTCTCCTTGGAGGTTTTCCCCATCAAGATCCATTTCCTGAGGACAAATACCATGCCCCTACAAATCTGCAAAGCTCTTGGTCTCCAAGACCTTGATTATTGTCTTCTAGCCCATGATTTCCAAGTCAATGGGGGAATTTGCTGAAGTGCTACCTCGTGGCACCTGGATAATAGTGACTAATTACACCCAAAGACTCAACGAACCTTACGGTGTGGAGCTGACTCCCTGTCACATTCACAGCCTTTTTACTTTTATTTCAGGCAGTATAGAATAATCCCGCAGTCAATTACTCCCACTTTCGGCCTTTGTGCACTGCCAGGTATTTCAGACAGTATGAAAGACACTCTTAAAATACTCTGAATGACTGCTCCAGGCTGTTGCAAGCAAACACTTAACACAATGCATGGGGAAAAAAAAATATATCCCTCTTTTCACTGAAGAAGTCAGTGGGCCCCGTCTGCGATGAGGCAGTATCTTATTTTGCAAAGCACTACGACTGGAGCAGCAGTTTGGGCTAGGTATCGAGTGGGCTCAGTACGATGGATTGCTGCTGCTGAAACAATATTTACTAACACTGCAGAGTTCAAGGCTAGACTAAGTCGGTCAAGTGATGCTCCTTTATAATTTCACCAGGAGGAACGGTAGAAAAGGATCCAGGAAAGGAACAAATAGCTCAGAGGCTTCCAGAACCAGAGCGGGAAAGTGCAGAATCCTGTAGCAATAGCTCTAATAAAACCCCAATTTTTAGTTTTCCAAGCTTTCAGTTATTAAATGCACCTAAAATTATTTTGACTTCCTCTCTCGTCAAAGGCAGAGACATGCAAGCCCTACAAAGGACATGCAAGGGACAAATATAGAGGCACAAATGCATTTTTTTAGCACGAGATGCAGCTCTAGCTGCTTGGTTTGGTACCTAGATTTCAACCAAGCAGCTAGGAGCCAGCAGAGATGGTGTGACCATCACCATATAACCAAATTAACCAAAATTGCAGCAAGCATTCGATGCTCTCTCCATTCAACTCCGCTGTTTTACCTGCTGTAGACACAGACGTCCCAAAGCTGGGGTGGAGATGCAGGAGGATGGAGAGTCAGAGGCTGCTTGGGAGGGCGAAGTACTGTCAACTCCTGGATGCAGGGCTGTGTTACAGAGCAGCTGCTAAACCTCCGCTTTCAGACTGGACACCTTTCTCTAGATGCTTGTGATGAGGGGAGAGACCAAACACATGGTATCTTTAACCCTGGCCAGGATCAGGTCTGACCCCAAATTATTGGTCAGTCCACCCTCACAAATACACAGCTTCTTCCCAGTAAGAGATTTCAGGAGGTCAGCAGAAAATTAGGTCTTTTCTTTTGAAAGAAGGTGGAAAATTTCAGAGATTTTTCAAACTGGATAGAAAACATCTACTTTGAAATGTCTCTTACCATCACTTAAGAGAAAATACAGAAGTGTCAGGTCCGCAGATGTGTGTGCAGATAACCTCTCGCGCCATCAAAAATTTCTGACTCCCACTCTGAGACACTATAAATAGCTGTGTGCACAATTAGCAGGTTTCAGGGCAATCTACAGAAAATCATAATCCACACAAAATCAATAGGATCAGCTTTCCCAGCTGTAACAGCAAAGGTCAGAGGGAAATCAAATTGACAGAAGATACGACCCCTGGGACAAGCGGCAGCAGCAGCTCTGCAGCCTGGCAATGCTCCAGGGTCCCCTCCGCTTCCCAGGATGACCCTGATGGCCGCAGTGGGCTGTGGATGCAGAGCAGCATCTCCCCAGCAGCGTGCACCACCCCGCTGCACGACGGCGCCTGTTTCTTTGATTAAAAATGTATGGCAACAACTGTGGCTGAGGTCCCTCCAGCCTGTATTTAATATTTCATTCATGCTGGCTGTTTGACTGGAGCGAACATATTACCCACCTCTCCAGCTGGCTGCTGCCCCAAAGCTGGAATGGCACAATCTGACAAGGAGTTTTCTTCTTTCTCACCTTTGCAGCATCCCAGCAGCGGAGTCCAGGACATGGTGCTGCTGACAGTCACCACAGCCCACGGTGTACGCAGCCTGTGCGCATCCAGTGTGTCACCCGTCTCAGAAATCACTGCTGGCTAATGTGAGAAGTTTGTTTGAAAGACAAGCAAGCGTCCTCCTGCCTAGGACTTGATGGAAAACCAGCTTTCACGAGCCATTGTGGGCTTCACCCTTAAGACAGTTTGGGGACTAAAAGCATCAATGCACTGAGTGTTTATTTAAGAGAGCTTGATTGTCAGCTGGCAAAGTGCAAAGTTCTCCCACAAACACACATTTTACCTTCCCTTGTTTTCTGTTCTGCAGCAGTCAGCTCTGCAGTACTTATGAACAATACTGTGGAGGTGGTTGATGGCTTTGCAGGAGCAGTTCTGTGCTCCACTGGTGCCCAGTAAATTATCCCTGGCAGGTAGGAATACAATCTGCTGCATCTCATGGCTCCACATGAGGAATTTCCTTCTGTAGTCGTTCCAGGGATGAGCTATGTAGATTTGGCTCAGGAGAGCATCAGGACTTTATATGCTTTAAATTCCCTTTGCAGTACTTTCTCCCTTGCATCATTAGGTCATAAACTGGATGGTACAGACAACACATGATCTTAGTTTCACACTGTTGAAGCTCACAAAGTATGATCTAATAGCAACGGCCCTCACGGGTGGCAGATGTGCCTGCTTGCCGCGTGTTAACCAAAGCAAGTCTGGGCTTGCAGCTGGGCCAGGCGTTGGGGTAACACCAGAACACATGTGGTCAGTCCTTGGGGTGAGGCAACTTATTCCCACAGGCCACATTTTTTCTGCTAGCTCACTCGGATGTGCAGACTGTGGCTTGCTCGCCCTGCCCTCACAGACTCTGGTGGTGCAGGGGATGCGTGGGGATCATCAGCACGGGAGAGACCAGCAGAGAGCCTCTTCTTCCTCTTGAACATCCACTTAGCTAGGACAGGGAGATGGAGCCTCGAATCTTGGGCAGGAACAAAAGGGAAGCACTTAAGCAGCTCATCAGTAGTATCCCCAGCCAGCTAGCTAGCTTCAGGGGTACGCTGTTGTGCTCCAGATTGGAGCATCTTCCCAATGCGCTTGGCATCAGCTGTGGAGGTGGAGGCAGCAGGGCTGAGAATGCCTCCGTGATCCAGATGAAAGAGAATGGAGTTCAGCCCACGCTTTGTTTGGGGTCCATCAGAGACATCGTTTTGCACGAGAGAAAAAAGGGAAGCGTATTTAGAAAAAGGTAAGTATTTCAGAAACGCCTTCCCCCGCCCCTTCTAGGATGGTTGTGATGGACCTGCCCACTGCATCAAGCAGTTTGAACGTCTCATTGCATTTGGGGCTGTGCAGGAACTCACCCTGCCAGTGCTTCCTTCCAAGCAGAATTTCCCTTTACAAATGTCATGGAGGAAATTGTTTCCCCAAGAGCTTTATCACTGATTTGACATGGAAAGTCTGGCCTGTGCTTTTTCAGGGGGGGATGCTTGTCATGGGAAATGACTGTGGATCAGCTTGCAGAGGTGAAAGCCCAAAAGCAGGAAAGAAAAGGCTCCACCTAGCAAACACATCAGAACTGGATAATTTGCAGGGCAGGTGATAATTCTCCAAGTTTCTTTTTACAGTCTTGCAAGCAGCAGGTGAGTAAAGTGGCAGACCCCAGGTTTTTACAGCTCCAGAGGCCAAAACACTTTGCAGCTGTGTCACCTCCAAGCATTTTGAAGGCAGCTAATGTTTGTGCAAAACTGTTCTTGACCAACAGTCTGCTTAGGTCCTGTTGATAATTGGGTGCTTTATTTTGGTTGGAATGTTCTATTTTCACGCTCCAATCACGCTATATTCACCCTTCTCTTTGTAAACCTTTAATCTTCCCACCCTTTCATAATAGGCCACTTCCCATACAAGTATCTCCATCCCTTTCCAGCAAAAATATATAAACCTAACAACTAATGAGCAATTAATGCATTAGAATGCTACAGTTGACTCTTCTTTACATCATAATTACTCATGACAAAAGACACATTACCCATGTCCGTTTCAAAGGCATGTTATTATCTCTTTTCCTGCTCCTTGGTGGTTTTTTTTAGGTGAACAATACAAGCTGAGCCTCATTTCTGACCTTGACATGCATGTCTCAATCAAGCTTTGCATGAGAGAAGTGACCCGCAATCAGAGAGAGCAGATGCTTATTCCCTGACCAGAAAGAATTATCATGAGACACTTGAGCCTTTGATACTTGGAATAAATTGTCAAGCAGAAAATCGAATACAGAAATGCACGTGGAGCGTACAGCTTTCCATGACAGCAGTCTTTCTTTCTTAGACAAGGGCGAGGATCTCGCAGTTTGCTATCATTGTTTCGTGCATTTTTCTGATGTTATGATTGAGCACAGCAATGCCAAGTGCTCTAACAGCTGCTGCCTTCCTTTGGGAGGTGACAGGAGGCTCTGGTTGAATGCAGGCCATTAGGAGGTGCATGGCTTTGTGATGGAAGGTTGGGAAGTGGAAAATTAGGTTCCCTTGCTTGTTTGGGGGGTTTGCCTGGTCATGGGAAGTCAACGGCAAACTTCCAAACGCTCTTGTGTTTCATGTGTTTTGTGATGTGGTCTATACATGAAAAGCAGCATGGCAGAGAACTAAGGTAATAACGGGAAAGACCATAACAGGAGGTTCTCCATATCCTAGAGCAGACCTACGCAAGTGACCTTTCGGTGTTCTTGTACTTTGACTGTTCAGTGTTTAAGCAGCTCGGTGGAGTGACAGTGTGCCCCGTTGGGATAACAACTCCTCCAAACCAGTGGGACAGAGGGAAGATGCCATTTTAAGATGACACACCACTGAAGTGACTTTGGAGCCAAAGTCTGGCTTCCAAAAGCCTTTTAAACAACCAACATTTGGGAACAGTTGACACAACAGCTCCTCCAGAAGTGAGACTCACTGTAGTCCCATTGATCCCATTAGGAATATCTGGGTGAGGTAAAAGAGGTGTACTCATCCCTGCTCACCAGTGTGTCCTCCCACAGATCCTGCATGGGCAAGGTGGACCTGTGAAAAGAAGGACCTCCTCTTCATCTTCATGTCATAGGGGAAGTTCGCAGCTCTTGGTGCCAGTGTTTCAGGTCTCTGCAGATGTGGGCAGCCACCAGTGTGTCTCTTGGTATTGATTCACATGTTCAGGGTTACCTACAGAGCCTGCATATGGCTGCATAGTGTCAACACATCTTAGAGAAATGTAATGGGAGCCAAATTCTTGGGAAACAGCTCCATGCTTCAGATTCTGTGACAGGCCCGTGCCACGAGGAAGCCTCTCCAGACACTAACAGATGCTTCACTGATGGAAAGCCATTGAGAGAAAGCAGGGAGTCACACAATCCTCTCTAAGGATCTCATCAGCAGGGGAAAATAGGAGAAGCAAATGGTCTCCCTCATTAGGCTCCAGCACGAATTCTCCCCAGGCAGCTGCTGTAGTCTTAGACGACATGCTATTCTGCACCCCTCCTCCTGTGATGCTCTCCTTAAACATACCCCAGGCGAGGTCGCAGCTGCAGGAGCCAGCTATACACTCGCCAGAGACCAGGGAATGCCACAGCTACTGCAGTTCAGTCTGGCCCCAGTGCTCTACATTCATCTGGAGGTTTGAAGTAAACGATTATTTCCTTTCCAGCCTGAGGCAGAAACATGTTAACATGCAGAGCAGTGGAAACATCTCTGATGGACCCTTTCCAGCCTTAGTTTGAGATTGGAGTAACTGACAGGTGTGCAACTCGGTGTCTCCTTGTGGAGGGGTGGCAGAGTATATTTCAGGACATGACTGCAACTTATACGTCAAAAAAAGAATAATTGTGCTGTGCATGCCTGGTCCTATGCTCCTGGACGACAGACTGGAAATGTCCATGACAGCACAAGAGAAACACAACAGCAAATACTCTGTTGAGTACTGCACAGAATAGGAAAATGTGAAGAGAAAATGTGAAACTGTGGTAGCACTTTTCACCCTGGAAAGATACTCAGGGCGTGTGTCGCAGTGGTAGGCATACATGGCTATGCAACACATTGGGATGGCTTCACCAGCAACTCAAGGGGCAACCCCTCTGGTTGTAAAATTCTGGAGATGTTTTTTCCAAGCAGGGCAACCTGTTGCACGAGAAGTAAGAAACATTCTCCAATTAACACTGAAACGAGCATCCAGGCGGCAACAAGGAAAAGCTCATCTGGGAACACTGGCCAGATACTTGGGAAACTCTTGTGCCATCCATCGGAGCTGGGGCAAGCAGAAGTGTTTTGGAACTCCTTCACTGGCATCTACAGAAAGGTAGGAGCTGCTATAAACTTTGCTTGAACAACAGCTAGATTGACTCCTGCAGTCTAGCGATCTCCAGACTCCAACCCTAAGCCTGACCTGCTGTGGCATTGCCTGTGTTTTTGAAGTCAGAGCGCCACAGGGCTTTCAGTGCTTCTTTCCCCCAACCAAGGAGAAACCAAGGGGCTTCTGACCCTGTGACTAGAGCAGGGACCTTGCAAAAGAGACCAGTATGTGACCATTGTCTGGAGGAATGGGAGGAGGCAGAAAGAAATTATCAGGTGAGATTTTTTAGCAGGATTTCTAGATTCACTAACTTTGTGATTATGGTAAAACTAATTCCATGGGACATCAGGGAGAGGACACTGGATAGGCAACCCCTCCACCAGCCAATTTGTCCCCAGCATCACCACGAGGGTGATGCTTAAATTCACCCGAGGCACCTGAAACTTGATTTCTCGTCCTTGTGAAATGAACATTGTGAGCTAAAAGTCTGTGAGGGCTGGAGCAATGATTCAAGAAGACAGGGAGGGGCAGGGGAGCGGGAGGGAGGCAGGGAAGCTGTGCTGTCCCAGCAGGCTGGAAGGTGAGCTGGGAAAACCTGTGAGGAGAGCAGCCAGGAGGAACCCCAGGGTACACCCTCAGCTTACACACTGCGGTGGCACAAAGAGCTCGGCTTGCCGTGGCGTGCCAGTGTGCTGCTGAGCCCGAGGGGAGAGCAGGCTTCAAAACATAAGGCCAGCAGGGTCAGACCTCAGGCTGCGGGTGATAGCAGCTGAAAGGCAAGCTGGGTTGTGAGAAACATTCCATGCAGAGTAGTTGTACTCTTCCCTAGCCATTAAACCAGGATGGCTTTATTGGCCACCTCCACAGTGAAGACGGTGAGATGGGGAGCTTAAATGTGTTACAGCCTAGGGTACAATGTGCACTGGCCATCAGCCTGAAGGTCAGCAGGTCTCCTTCTATGCTGTGTAGGAGAAACCACAGCAGCACTGATGATACTTCTCAAAGATCGATGCTTGGGAGGAAGGCACAGGGCAGTGGAAAAAGGAAAGCACAGTAAGATGCAGTGCCAGCCTAGAGAGAGCTCACAATGTCCCCATGGGCAGCATGCAGTGCAAAGATCTGCAGTGGCACCAGCTGCCCAGGCCTGAGGGTAGTCACTGTGATAATGCAGAAGGGCGATGGGCAAACCCAGTCACCCAGAGATTAGGGATGGACAGGATGTGGCTTCTCTTGCATCGAACCGGGTTTCATTCATGGGAGGCTGTTCACTGCACTAAGCCGAACCTGGAGTCACCTGCCTTCATTCCCTTCCACCCCCACTTCACCCTTTTTATGGCAGGGGGATTGGTTCCCTCGCTTGGCGACCAACCAAGCGGCATCAAGTGGAGGGGCTGTGCACAGGGAAGCCGGTTTATTGCCAAACCCCAGCATACGGAAAGGCCAAGATCTTTGCAAGGCACGGCACCATACATTGTTGCGATGCTGTCTGTGTGCTAAGTTCAGGAGCACCCTTACAGAGGCAGTCAGATGCCTCCAACTTTCCTTCTTCAATTTCATTCTTCAGCTCTGTACAGGAGCTTCTGCTGTAGGCTGCAGCTACACACAGTCCCCCAAAGCAACCCAGAAACTGCTGACTTGAGTACATTCCTCTGCCCATTTCCTACAGTGCCTTTCTACCGGGGGTCCCCACGTTTGTTTGGATACACGACCGTATCCAGAGACCTATGAAATATAGCTCATAGCTGCAAGGTTATTGTCAGTCCACTACAGGGAAGTCTGCTTTTCCCTTGTAGATGGGGATTCTGCAAATATAGAGTAGGGGGACAACTGCTATGGGGTACAAATTCTGTTGTGAGGTTTCAGTGTGGGGAGAGGGTTTGCCAGTCTGTATTCCTCCCATTCATCAGCTCAGAAATGTGACCTCTAAAATGAAAACTTGAAAATGTAATCGCTTCTACAGAAAAAGAAAAAAACCAAACAAACAACACAAACAAAAACCCCACAACCATTTATTACCATGAGCCATCATTTCAAAATGTGGGTGTTCAGCACCTGGCAGCCAATTTTCTAAGGATATACAGATACAGCAGCACAAGGCAGGATTGGCTCCGGAGCCACTTGAAGAGAAGTGTCAGGACCAGGCTGCTCTGAAAAAGGGATAAGAGAAAGGAGAAAATGACGAGGAAGAATGGCAGGGCGTCTAACACTTTGCATCTAATGCCTCCACATGGCTGCAAGTGCCGTGGCAATTTGGCCCTGATAACACGGATGAAGAGATGTTGCTAACATATTGCTTCCTTGTCAAATGTCTCACTGGTTTTGCAGCCAAGTCTCCTGCCAGCGAGGCCGCAGCAGCGCCTCTCTGTTACTTTCATATGCAAAGAGGTTGTTAACTCAATTGCCAATAAAATTCTAGTGGGTGGAGAGGAGGACATCTGCCTGTCTAGTCCTGTGCTTGCCAACATGGTTCTTTTATTCCTCCAGAAGCTGCGAGCTCCTACTCGAGCTGGTATTTTGACAAGCATTTCTGTTTTCTTGACACAATGGGCAAAGTGGGCACAGATCTTGCATGCCACTCATAATATGTTTTCTGTGCTGTGATTTGCATCCTTTCTGGAGGACGCCTGGCACAGCACTGCACAAAGCAGAACGAGCAGCTTGGACAGTGGGTTTAGTCTGACATGTAAATGTACTGCTTAATTATGTGCAATTGCGGTAGGAGAATGCGAAGAGGACGCTTTGCAGGCTGAGATGGCTACGAGGCTCTGACGATTTTGGGTTGGGGGCAGGGGGTGATGGAGGAGGGAGGAAAAAAGGATGGGGATAATATTGAAGCAAATGAATTGTCATCAGGAACTGCATAAAATGGTGATGACCGTTTGTGTTAATTCCACAACTTTACTCTTGGCTGCTGCAGACCCGAGGGGCCCAACTAACTGAAGCTGCAGCCCCTGAAGGATGCTTCCACAGAGCAAAGGGGGCTTACAAGGGAGCCAAGAGCACAGATGCAAAGCTGCCTTCCAGTCCTGTCAGTAAAATTGCAGTTGAAAAAAGAAAGCTATCAAATTACTAGAGGTGGCAGCCCAGTCACCAGGAGCAGGGTAGGTGGACTTGATTCCCTAGGGTTCGTGACCAGCCAACATGGTCTCTTCCAGCCCTTTCCAGCCCTAAATTTTGGGTAACCTCTGCTTTCATGGCTGAGGATGAGCCGCCACCTTTATGGCCATGTGACGTGGTTATAGCTACAAGATGAGGCCAAGCAGCCAGTGGGATTACTGTGGGAAAGGTTTAGGCACATCAGGCTGTACAGATGGTCAGAGCCAGATTCTCTCAGGTATCACACAGGGCACAATCAGCTCTCCTCCATCCTCTTCTTCCTGGGCACGCCCTGTGTGCCAACCCTGCTGCCAAGCCTCATAAATTTCCCTCTCTGAGCAACGCTCGATGGAGGGGTGTCAAAAGACGGTCCAACTGCATGCTCCTATGGCTACCCAAGGGCACAGCAGACAGTGCTGCTGCTCTGCCTTTGCCCCCAAACCAGACCCCCCCTCCTCTTTTTGGGATAATCACAGAGCTAAAGGACAGCTAATTTCATGCTTTATAAACCAGATTCACTTTAGCACAAAAAAACAGCAGAGAACTTTCTTATCTCTCTGGGGAATGTCTTGAGACTCAAGCTGTTTTATTATCTGGGTTAGTTTGACATCTGAGAAGAGAAGATAGCAATCTGAAATCTGGAATGGAAAGGGGGTTAGTCAATGTCATTTCCTATGTTCATAAATAAATGACCAAGAAGAGATACATGTCACTCTGTTTTCATTTATTGGGCTGAAGGTTCATTTTAGAACAAAAGATCAGGAATTTATTGCCTTATTAAATATCTGGAGGCTTTTAATAAGGTGCTGTGTTACTTTGACCATCTTACCATTCTGTAATTTGATTATCCATTTTTTCCGGTTCCTAATTGATAATTAATTTGAATAACGTGCAAAGAATTGAATGATGGAAGAGAGAAAGAGAAACAGATGGTTGGTTTACGCAGCTAAAAAACATTTAACGGGGGAAAAATGTATCATATTTGGAGCATAACAATGTACTTTGTTCATCTCTAGGAAGGGACAATGGCATATGTTGTGGTGCAGGTCTTCAAACTTCTGCTCTTGTACAAGAAAGGAAGGAAAAGATATAGAGACTGCAGCATAAAAAAGTGGACGGGAAAACACGCAAGGACTAGAGAGAGCTGGCAGACATGAAGTCTGGCATAGACTTCACTGGAAAAGAGGGATCAGTACACAATTTGTTGGAGGTCATATTGGTGTGGACGATCTTAAATTCAAGTTCTCCTTTAACATGCAAAACAGTTGAAGAGAGAGTGATATAAAGCCGCAACATAAGGGGACTCAAATTTCTTTTAAAATGTGGTTGTTTGGAAGAGATCTGTATATTTTATGTTCTGAGATGAATTCCTTGTCTCTGAGTATGTTAGAGAGACTTCAGGAAACTGAGAATAGGGAAAATGGCACTGAAATGCCATAGCTTTTCTTATCCCACTGCAGCATCACTCCCTAAAGCCTCACTGGCCTTCCCAGCCCCTTACTATCATCTTCACCACTTCTACCAACCAACAGACCTTTGGGTAGAAAGTGGGTACCGGAGTTTCTGCAAGAGACACCAATGCTTGCTAAGAAATGCTCACAGGAGTTGCTTCCCACTGCAAGCCATGGGCAGCTGCACGAGGCTGCTCCCCCTGAGCACCATGCCAATTTTCTGCCTTCCACGGAGAGACATTTCAGGCTTCTGATCATGTATTTTTCAAGCCATGGCCTCTGGCTGCAGAGCTCTTCCTTCTGGAAGAGGAAGCCATCACATGGCTAAGCCTCCTACAACTAAGGGTTTTGTGAAAGCGTCTTTTCCTGGAATCCACACCCACATTTTTCAGAAGGGATGTTACTTAGTTTCGTTTCTCTTTCAAGGACAGCCTATACTGATGGAGACAGGAGAGAGTTGTGACTGAAGGTAATTCTGGCTCCGACTCCAGGAGGGTAATAGGAACAAATAAGCAATGTATTTGCACCCCTACACCCACAGATGTCAAAGGCTGTAAGCAGAGCAACCTAAGAAACTTACATCACTTGAAAGATGAATTGGTAGCCTACAAACACATTTGTTTTGTTCCTTGGACAGCTCCACGCTGGTTCCAGATCTGAAAGCAACAAAGGGCTCTGCAGACACTGCTCTTTCCTTCTTTCAGCCAAGCTTAAACTATCCAGTTTCGCATGTGGAGGGTGACTAAGAGAACTTATCCCCAGGCTCTTATGTTCAAACCAATACCCAATGCTAAACCCTTGAAACCCTATTTAGACCCCAGCTTTCAAATGATATGGTTTTGAGAAATGCCAGAAATCCTTCGGCGAAGCTGCTGAGGGACCTGGTGGAGGTTGGTGTTCTCAACTGATGGATCTACTTGTACACAGGCTGGTAGATAAAGTCTCTAAAGACTACCCACTTGGTTACTAGACATCTTCCTTTTTCCAGGGCTTTGGCACTGCCTCATATGGTGACTGAGAGCCATAGGTGGTATTTCAGGCCTGCATGGCTAAAGCAAAAACTCCCCGATCTGTGTTTATGAGCTGGGACTTCAAAAGTGATGAGCTGAAGTGAGCGGGATGGCAAGGAGAAGGAAGCCTGAGAGTGCTCGGTGGCAATGTTTAGAGAAGGAGAGGGTGGCAGAAGAGGCAGTGATGCACACCAGACCTGACCCAGGAGAAGCTGACCTCCACCACACCCCCCCGTGAAAAGACCTGGGGGCCTTGGGCCAACATCAATGAAAGTACTGCTCTGTATTTACAGTAAAGCCCCCGCAGCGAGACAGAGTCCATCTTCTTCACTTTCTTCTTTATCTAAAATTCAGCCAACTGACCCGTTCCCCACCACCCCCAGCACCTTGCTAGTCACCCATTTTACATGTCTCCTCTCTTTTGCATAGACATCTCAGAGGCTTAAAACCAACCTTCCACCTGCGCTTGCCTTTCTGTGTGAGAGGGGTGTTCAGTCTAATTCGGTGCAGCCACTGGGACATTTTTAAGGACACCAGTGTTTCCCAGATGGACAAAGATTTACGGGTTTGGGCACGAGGACCAGTGCTGAAATCAACATAGGCACATATTGATCTAGAACTGAAGATGCTGTTTGCTGTTTCCCACCTAACAAACCCCTTCACCTTGGCCAAGACACTTGTAAAGCTCTGGAGACCCATAATAATGGGGATCACAACTCCCGCTCTGCTCACCACACACCTTCGAACACTGTATCTGGTAAGATGATGAATAGTGAAAACCACAACAGCAGCTGCGACGTGACTATTGCTTGCACAGCCTTCTTCCAGTGTTCCTAAGGAGACACAGTGCTCAAGACCAAACAACAAACACAATGAGTTTTGCTAGGGCCTATAAAAACCATTCCTTCCATTTCTTTCAGTTTTACAACCCCTCCAATAGAATAAGAAACCAAAAAACATGATTAAAGAGACTTCCAGCATCCATGAGAAAGAAGCAAATGGATTGCAACAGTTTTTAGAAGGGTTAAATTTGCAGCCTGAACTACTTGGTGGAATCTCTGAAATCACTATTCTTTTATTCATAGCAGTAATAAATAATAATAAAGCTAAACATCCCAATGGTCCCCACACCTCCTGCATCTCCCTAGCTGCAGATCTCAAATATGAATAATAATTACAGCTTATCAAATCAGCCTATGATTAGAGACAACAGAAAGACATTTCATATTGTTAACTTCCTTGCACAAGAGGAAAAAAAAAATCAGGTCATAGGGGTATTAAAAATTTATATCATAGCATTTGACTTGACTCATCTCTTAAAAAGAAAAAAAACCCAGCATGTATTATGTATTTAGGCAATTCCTTTTAAACCTTTTCTCAAATGAGCACAAGATAGGCCAATAACTTGATAGATGGATGGCTCTATCTAGCCAGCGTGCATATTTTATATACACATACATGTGCATACACTTAACGTGCACTCACGCCTATATATAAAATCATATACATAGAGAGAAAGGTATAAATCTATTTATATCTCTTAGCTGAAGACAGATGCAGAGCTAATGTTAAAAAAATCTCTACACAGATAGCATCTTATTTAAACCTGGCAGCTTTAGAAGGGTAACTTTTTTGCCAATTTTTTGTAGACTTGCAGCAACCTCAGTGAAGCTCAGTTCATTAGCTGCCTTGTTCCTGTTTACATTTGCTGGTTGTTTGGGGTTTTTTTGCTTTTTCCCTTTGGTCATTTTTCTAGCTTCCCTGGTCAAAAAATACCTTGACAGAGGAAAAAGAAAGTCCTTGATTCCCGCACAACGGTTGAAGCACAGGTGACTGGAATAAATTGAGTCAAGCAAGAGGCTAAATTTTCACCTCATCACTCAGGAGATTAGGAGAGGAAACCAGCTACTGCTTGGATGGTTTTCAGGACCCACATCAGGCCCTGTTCACCAGTTCTGCTGGGGCTGCAAATTTGCTCTGGGCACTTTTATAGTGCAGGCAAAGCAGAGTGCTCCACAACAGATAATTTTGTGTACACAGCACGTATGTAAATATGCACCAGTCCTCTGATAAGCAGGCCCAGGTTTTCCGCAAATGAGAGCTGCCCAGAAAACAAAGGAAGGGTGTTTATGTTCTGCATAAAACCCAGAGACCACAGTCAGTGGCCTCCGGAGGCAGCCCTGCTCCAGGCACGGCAGAGCTGGCGTCCCCCCGGGCAGGTCCCATCCCATCCCCCAAGCTGCCAAAGATGCGTTCAATCACCTGCCTGGTTCAAGGGGAAGACAAGCAATTTCACTCCACTGTTGCCCAAGGCTGCCTTGATCTTGGTGCCCACTACTGTCAATAGAAGAAGACACTGCCAAAACTCTCTGGATGCCTCCTGGTTGCTTAAAGCCTTGCTTAGAATTTTCTTCAACTTGTAATAATTGTTACAAAAAACAACTAACATCCTCACAGTACTCAGAAAAATCCTTCCTGTATCCTTGTAAAAATCCATTTTTATAGGAGGCCCGGTTCTGTGACCAAGGGTGTCAGCACGACGTCTTTCCAAAATGATGCTGGAAATCATAGAAAGGCAAAGATTGCAGAGTCACATCTCTGTTTGAATGACCTGGTGTCAGCCCACTCTTTTCAGGACAGGTCAGCATATTTACATAGATAAGTTAATAGGGCAGCCACCAAAATCTCCTCTAAGATGTTCTGAAAGATTAAAAAAAAACCCTTAAAATGTATTTTTTTTTTCAACATCTGCAGTCAATGAAAGGAGAGATGCAAATCTGCTGTCATTTGCATGCAAATTTTTTTACATCAAATCAGTGACAGAATGCACAATAAACACACTTTAAATTGAAATATTCCACGTTCACTTCCTCCTAGCCTTGCCTGCAGCTGGGACCCAATTTTCATGCACAGCTCCACACAGGTGACCATCCTCCAGCGGCTCTGAAGCCAGGAAGAGTGTGGGGAAGATGGAATTACAGAGGCAAAGTAATTGCAACCAGCTCATGACTCAAAAACCAGCTGTCATGAGAGAGAGTAAAGATGAAGGTTCTTCAGAAATAAATGCTGTTAAAAGAGTCTGTATCTGTCTTAAACCCTAAAGCATCCTTTAACTGCTAACATTTAACCGCTAACATAACCGCTAACATTTTGATCACAGGGAAATAGGATAATTGGTCGCCCTGGAGTCCACACAATCAGGACTAATAGCAAATATCTCTGTAGGGCTTGTTTGCTACAGGCTGTAAACAGCTCATTTGATGTACAACGACATGGCACTGAGCTGTGCTCCCCCAGGCTTTACAGTCATGCTTTTCTGTCCTGTTGCCATCCCAGTTCCCAGGCCCTTTCCCATCCATCCCCAACCTTGTCTCCATCCTCATGCCAATCCCCATCCCCTTCCCCATCCTCATCCGCATCTCCATCCCCAACCCCATCTCCATCCCCATCCCCATGCATCCCCAACCTCTCTTCCATCCTCATCCCCAACCCCAACTCTATCCCCATCCCCATCCAGGGTACTTTGTTTCTTTTTGGCATGAGACACAGCAGCCTATCCCGGCTCTCCAGCTTCGTGCCAAGTAACACTGATTTTAGGATACACACAGAAGTGCTTCAGAGCCTGTCTGCAGGGGTGAGCTCAGCCACAGCTGCTCATCGATCTCTCATGCCATGACTAACCTCACTGCTGCACCAGGCACGTCCCAGTTTCCCTTTCAGCATCTGTTGGTTTCTGCAACATACTCAAAGCTATTTTCTGTAGCTGGTGCTTCACTTTTCCTACCGGTAGAAAGTGTTTCCCAACGTCTGACCCAAATCCTTTCTGCTGTAATTTAAACCTGCTCATTTTTGTCATAGTTGGACAGCTGAATATTTTTGCTGCCAATTCCAGCAGCTCCCAGCTGTGCCTCCCTCGAGTTCAGCCCTGGCTTGGCCAGAGAATGTGCCTTTGCTAGGAGGCCAAACCAAAGACAATGCTGGTAAATCGCTGGTTTTGTTTGTTTGTTTGTTTGTTTTTTGTTTGGTTGGTTTTTTTTAATAGCCCGAGGTGGGTCTGCTAGCCTTTGGATTGTGGGACGCTCCTGCACGTTGCTCCCTGACTCTGTGGGAGCAGGGCAGGTTCGCCCAGGCTGGTCCCAGCCAGGTGGCTGCTGGTGTGGGAGTGTTTAAAAGTCGCTTGGGTCTGTCTCTGCCATGCAACAGCCGCAGCTGCTCGCCTGCAGCGCAGGCATGCCTCGCCATGACACACAAGCTATTAAAAGCCACATTTCCCCCTGTATTGCTCTACCTAAAGATATAGAAAGGCACCCAGCAAGAACTGTAAAGGCACTTACACTGGTTAGTTAGATCTCACTGGAAGTTAAGCACCAAATTCACCTGCCTGTTAGAAATTAAATGATTTTTGAAATCAAGCCTCGGGCACTTCTGAAGTGCTTAAGCAATCTGGAAACCTCAGGTCACCCAAGACACAGGTCAGTGAAACCGAGCTGCGTGCACCTTCCCATCCTCATTTCTGCACGTGGCAAAACCTATGAGACCGGGGAAGCAGGGAGGGCACACATATAGGAGAAATCCTAGTGAAATTCTGTGCAAAGAGCCAATGTTATTGCCCGCTTGTTGCACCACTGCACACACATTTTGAGGGGAACTTCTCCAGACTGTCAGAAGCACTGCAAAAAAGAAAAAAGAAAAAAGAAAAAGGAAAAAAGAAAAAGGAAAAAAGAAAAAAGGAAAAAAGGAAAAAAGGAAAAAAGAAAAAGAAAAAGAAAAAGAAAAAGAAAAAGAAAAAGAAAAAGAAAAAGAAAAAGAAAAAGAAAAAGAAAAAGAAAAAGAAAAAGAAAAAGAAACCAAAAGCCAAAACCAAACAAAAACCAAAAAAACAAACCAAAAAACCCACCACAACCCTGAAAGCATCCCAAACTTACCTGTTCCTTCTTTGTCTGCAAAACTCTCTGCAGAGCCCAAGATGAAATGTCAAGGCCAGGGCAGGAAGGTGTGATGGAGTGCTATCTGGCATGCACGCCCTCCTTTAGCTTCCTGAGACAAAACAGAGTTTGCATATGCTATTCAAAGGCCTTTAAAAATACAGGATCACTGAGCTGCTTCTTTTTTCCTTTGTTTTGTTTTTGGTTTATTTTTTTTTCCCTGAGAAATTAAAAAACTTATTATCTGGTAAGTGATGGGATAATTGGAAATGCCTTGGTATAGCTGACACGTCCAAAGATACACAGAAGAGCAGAACAAACATCTCTGAGACACACACAAACTTAATAAATGTTAGGGACAAATCTAATAATCACTTTGCTATCTCAACAGCTCTTTAGCTGATATAAGCACCACTAACATTTTTCCAGTGTTTTAGCTGTTGTTTAACTCTGTGAGAGCGCAGGATCTGCAGCAGTGCCTTGCAAGTGCCCATAAAACCTCCATGGTCAGACGTTTTCTGAATCAGCATCAGCCCAAGGTCTCCTTGGCAAACCTTGTCAGCTGCCTCTGGAAAAGCCCAGATGTTGCTGTCTGCAGGTCAGCCAGCAAGTATTTCCTCCCTGGCTTATGTGCCCATAGACAGGAATTTGTAGCAATATCTCCCACCTTTTCTGTTAAAAATAAACTTTGAAAGCAGTTCAGGGGTTCCTGGCAAATGATAGGAAGAGTGATGACACCAAGTATTTACAGAGAAGCAGGCAATGCCAGTCTGGTGCTTCGCTCTTTTTATCATTTCCCCTGACATTTAGTGGTCTAGAGAACCCGCAGGGTTCATATCCAGCATGGGGGTGCAATGACCCATGGCAGAAGACCCCGTGCTATAAAAGAAAACAGCAGAAAAATGCATGACTTGAAGCAGAACTGATGGCAGCAGCTGGTGGGAAGCTGGAGAGATATGGTTGCCCTCCGACAGATGCAGATGTCTAGCCAACTTGCCCTGCACAGGCTAAGAAGGGCACCCGTGAACTTGCAGCTAGGCCCAAACCTGCTCCGTCTGCAGGAACGCTGCATGGTTTCCACGGCGGTCTCCGGCGACAGCAGCGACCAAAGAGCAAACATCCTACTGCGCCTCTGCAGCTGCGCGGGGAGACCTCCCCCCCCGGGAAGGGCTGCCGCCCAGTGCTTGGGCACATCCCACGCCTCTCTGCTTGACACCTCCCAGTCAGAGAGCTCACATCAGGTGCATCGGGCTAAACCCTTGCTCTAGAAAAAGCCTGCCTGCATAGGCAGTTGTTCTGGACTAGGCGTAATGAAAGCAATGCCAGTTAAATTTCCTCATGCACAAGCAGCTCTACCTGCCCTTCCGCCTCCCATATAGCTTGCATTTTGTGGTAAAGCTTTTAAAAAACAGTTGCATAACCATGTGCACAGGCCACCGGCTTTCTCGGGGTTGGCTGACTGATTATCTGTACAAAGGCCGTGGAAAATTCCTTGATGGGGCTGTGGAGCAACGGTGGCTGGCCAAAGAGACGGGCAGCCTTTCCCACCGCTGATGCCCCAAGCACCCTCTGCAATGGATCTGTGGCCACCAGCAGTGATGTTTTGGCCAGGAAGGATCTCCAGAGGTCCCTGGTCCAACCTGTGCTCAATGCTGGCAGCGCGATGCTATGCTGAGCTGAGCTCATCGCAGTTGTGCTTTGCTTTTTGCACCCATCACCATGCAAGAGGTGATGGGTGCTGCTGGTCCTGAGATGAGGCTGGAAACCATTCATTCTCCTAAAAAATGTGTTTGTGGAGGCCATCAGCTACGGCACAAGGGCTGGTGGGGGCAGGCGACTCTGGAAGGTGCTGGCTAGAGGCAAAAGAAGGAAATGATGGGATGCTTCAGCAGAGGGATGAGTAACAGAGTGCAGGCGGGGAGGTCCTGCCTGATCCCCGCCTGCATCCCCCATGGACAGTAGGGAAGAGGCGAAGCCCAGTGTGGAGAAACCCAAGCAGCTGGAGGCGTCTGCTGGTGAAAGCATGAAAGCCTGGCTGGCAGCGAGGCTGGCCCCGGCGAGGATGAGCCGCCTCGGCAGCCAAGCGCATCCACTGTTCGGCGTCGGGAGTGAGTCACCGCGCCAAGCGTGAAAAGGAGTTTAACATGTGAAGACAGACGGCCTCCCTTCCCCCTGCAACTTCAGCAGAGAAAAAATTAAGCTGCCCTTTTCCAGGAAAGTGCTTTGCAACCTGATTGCTCTCGTATGTTTATTAAACAAAGGCTTCAGGAGGAAATTCCTTGCTGTGGTGACAGATCGCGTTTCCAAGGTTATCCCAGAGCACAAAGCAAGACGACAGTCATTTTTCACCCCTGTAATTAGAGAAAGTGTGTTAGCAGATTAAAGTTAAGCAACATTTACGTACGATAATATGGTTACAGGTTGGTGCTCCTAACCAAATGAAAGACTGCCTCCCTCACCCTTCCTCACCGCCTTGCAGCAGGCAGGACGGGGTTCACAGCACCATTCCCAGGAGATTTACCGAGAGATACCCGATCCAAAGTCAGTCCAAACTCAGCCATAAGATGCCCATTGACTGCAACGAGCTTTCCATTGTCAGGTTTCTGGAGTTTGCTTTCTGTGTTGATCACTGCATCTCAGGGCCTCTTCCCAGAGGTAGTTTTAAGAACTGCAGCCCTCCGCCATTCGGGTTTCCTAGGGTTTGCTCACCACTAAAAGCAGCATGGTGCAAATCCCAGACCGAGATGCCCGGCAGGGTTTGGGCATGAGGCAGATGCGGAGCATTTCCAGGTTCCCCTAACCACCTTTGATGACATGCTCCATCTTCAACTACGCCCCAAAAACCCCCTGAGTCCAGCCACTCCCAGCTCCTCTGGAGCCATTTTCAAGGTTCCCAGACTTAACTGTCGAAGGCTGCAGACACATTTATTATCTTTTTGCAGTGCCATCTGGCATTTGTGTATCAGAAGAAGATTACATATATGTCAAACAGGAGGAAAAATATCTTTTCCTGTAACAGTTGTAGAAGCAAGAGGGGGAAAAAATGATAAAAAAAATAAATCCTGTGGACCATATGGAAGGCTTTTTCTTAAGCGATCCATCTTGAGCAATTAGGAAGTGTCACAGCCAATATGCAGATCCTGGGCTTGCTGAAAGTGCTGGGACAGGAGCGGGGTGTCAGGGTCAGGCTACCTGGGACACTAACGCTGCGATCGCCTGAAATAGCCTGGGAACATGAAATGCCCCCCCTCTCCTCTCCCAAAATGGGGGAAGAAAATTAAAAAAGAAAGGGAACAAACAAGACAGCTTGCAGCATGCTAAGTGAATCAGAGCAATGGCCTTTCTGTGCCTTTCGGGGTTTTTATCATCACACGTCTTGCAAAAGCAATAGGTGTGAACCCGCCATGGAGCCTCGCCAGGTTTTCAGTGCATGCTCTGTACCTCCCGATGCTGGGGATAGTGGAAAATTACTGGCTTCTCCTCCCAGCACCACCGTACAAGCAAGCTTTGGCAGGGTGAAGGAACTAACCGCTGGTATGACCCGGGAAACACAGAATGGAGACAGCGTTGCCACTGCATCCAGCAGAGAAGGAGCTGGTGAGCACAGGAAG
Source organism: Podiceps cristatus (assembly GCA_000699545.1). Classification (NCBI taxonomy): domain Eukaryota; kingdom Metazoa; phylum Chordata; class Aves; order Podicipediformes; family Podicipedidae; genus Podiceps; species Podiceps cristatus. The sequence continues at coordinate 2,357 of KL284908.1, read as the reverse complement.
AAGGTGGAAATAGCAACATGCAGGTCCTCCTTTCCCACCCCATGGCTCACAGTCACCCTTGTGCTGGGCTGCGGCCTATGGGAGCCACCAAAGCAGCTGGCCCCAGTTGGGAAAAGGGGCAGTGGCCACCAGTCTGAAGGCTTGGGGAGTTGGGAGGAGAAGCAGTTCCCACTGTGTCCTGGCAAAGCAAATGGGCTCACGCCAATGCCAGGTAGGCAGCCTGGCCCTGTCCCGCTTTGGGGCTAGGACACAGGGGGAAAACAAAAGAAACCCCACAAAGTCAAACAGCATGACGGCCCAGGGCAAAGCCGCCTGGCCCTGCTCCGCACTTCCTCTGTTCCTTTCCCCTTCCACCATTGTTGCTGCTCTTAGGCAGACGATCAGTGAGCAAGAGGACCAGAGGTCCTCTGTCAATCAGTCCAGCCCAGTATTTATTTTCCTTTCAACACCCAAAACTTCCCCTGGGCTTTACCAGTGTCAATCTAAGACATTCCCTGCCTTGCCCCCCACCTCTGCTGATTTATGCTGGCCTGGGCAGAGGTTTGCTGATGTGGCAGAGGGGAGGGAGTCAGGCCCCGGCTGCTCTCTACCCTTTCTCCCGTGAAAGGTTATGCCGTGGAGTTATTTTTACCAGGAAATCCAGCTGCGGTCAGCTCTCTTCTGGCAGCTGCCCAGCCCGGGGGATGAGGAGCACCAATAACCCGCTGCTCCGCTGCCACACGCCTTGCCAACCGCGGTACCC